>QKQZ01009675.1:0-17280 GCA_003595255.1 Solenopsis fugax | reverse complement strand
ACCTTTCAAACCGTCCAACTTTTTTTTTTAATGAATACAGGACTCAGGATACGCAAAAAAAAAAACTGCAACGAATAGCCCCGGTCTCCCCTATTTGGTTGAGACTACAAATTATTTGGTCAAAACAACTATATATTTAATAATTATCACTATAAAATTCATTTGATCACTAATCAACCAAACTTTTACAAAACATTTCTCTCAGTGCACTTGGCGCAATGAGCGTTCACATTACAAACGTGAACGACGATTATTAAAATGTCAACGAGATAAATCATTAGGAATGGGAAAACTTTTTCCGCTAATTGCTCGAGAAGTTTCAATCCGCGTACGCTGGGCACTTCCCGACGTGCAACGGATCGAATAAACCGGTCGGCGAGAACGACAGGACTCTGCAACCAGCACGACCGTGTCATAACACGCTCAACAATGTCATGTCGCTATTACGAGGCGCACACAGCAGCGCTTGCATGCGGTTGCACACTACCACTTGTAATTCCTTAATGACTTCGGAATGCTGGGCCGTTCGAAGGGAGTGAAAGTCGCGGCTGAACGGCCGAAGCTCGTGATGACTCGAAGGTTGCACGAGAGTGAGACGTTCTCTCTCTCTGCATCTACTAATGCCGCGATACATATCGGGTGTACTATAAAATCGTTATACAATCGTCAAACAAATTCAGACAGTAATTGCCTAAATGTCCGTTATTAATTAGAGTGGGAGCGACCGTCAAACTCGCTCGAAGGATAATGAATGAGAAGCGGCCACTGCCCAGTTCATCAAGGTTAGTGTCGGCAACGAGATGATACGAGCTATAAATATCTAGAATTCTTCTGTGGGACCACGGGACCTTCGGTCCATCCCGCGCTATGGAGAATGCATGTTTTCAACTGTCCGAGCGATACGACCGCATCCATCACTCGCGGTGATAAACGACCACGAACAACGGGACGTAAAAATGATATGCCGATAGTTCGCCGATAAAGCAAAAAGTACCGCAAGACGCGCGGGATCTATAAATAACGTAACAACGCTAATGAAGCCCCCGTCATTACCATACCCCGATGCAACACAATCGGAGGGGTCTCCGACGACTCGGGATCCTTGCTTTCATCAAACCGATTGATAAGAGAATAACGGGTGATGCTACGGCGACATTACTCTACATAAGGGCAGTAATCAAATTGATTTTTAAGAACACCACAACTTGTCGGAGGGGCAGTGGCAGGCCGATCCGATGATAAAATTATCGCGCTCGTATAATATCGGGCAAAGAGCCATTGTCTATCGAGACACATGAGCTGCAGATCGAAGCCGGAGGCTGCGACGAGGGATCAAGCTGGCTGGCTGGCTGGCTGGCTGGTTGGTTGGTTGGTTGGTTGGTTGGTTGGCGGCTGGCAGGCAGGCAGGCAGGCAGGCAACCGGCGGGGATAATTTAACCACGCGCAGCGAGAAGCCGGTTTTCCACGACGGCCCTATCACGAAAGTTGCGCGCGGAGGTACGACGAACCGGAGGGATGAGTCACGGCTGTTCTTCTCTCTTCCCACTCTCTTTCTGTCGCGCCGAGGTCGCGGCGACGAGGAAAGGAAGGGGGATTCACGCACGCGAATACGGCTGAACTGCAAGCTGTAGAGGAAGACGAAGAGGAAGGTGGCGACGGTGGTGAAGGAAACGAGAGGATCAGCCGTGCGCGAGAACCCGCGGCTACACGGCCTCGCCTACGCTCTCGAGACAGCGGGATAAGACGCGGGAGCTGCAGGAGAGCGAGGAAAAAAAACTCGAGGAAAGAAACCGGAAAGAAAAGCGAGAGCTAGCGTCGTTACTTATTACACATCTGCCGGCAAGCGATGCGATTTGCAGCTGCTTGCCTGCGTTGACCGGAAAGAGTTACGATGATTCATTGCCGCCTCAGGATAATTAAGAATCTCGGTATGCTTTTCAGGACGCAGCTTCAGCAGGTGGATGCAAGCGAAGTGCGTTGACTCATTCTTGTTGATGTTCTTAGTAGTGCTCGGAAACATTAGGTGATCGAGTAATTCGGACAGTTCGAACTTTGGGATCGAACGTCAAATAGTTCGATCTTTTCGAATTGAAGGTATGTTCGAAGCGTTCGAACTCATTTCAGATCAGAAAGCTCTAAATTATTATATAGTTCGAAGCTAAATTTTTTTAAATATTAATATTATGTACATACATTTAAAATTATTGTACAATTGGGATAAAAATAATTTAGAATTAAAATAATGTAAAAATAAATACAATTGCAAAATAACATTTTTTTAAATACAAAAATACGATTTTACAGAAACATAAATTTGTAAAAAAATATTCTAAAATGTATTTAAAAATTGGAAAATTAATAACATACTTTTTTTTTAATTTAAAAATTTATATAAGCACGAATTTATAATTCATATAAAACAAATCAATCTAACTTAATGTTTTTTAATCTTATTTTGTGAAGAAATTTATTTTATGTTTAGTATCATAATATCTTTAATATTTTTATGGTTTTAATAAAATTTAGAAGACTCGCGTGAAGCTCGTAAAAATTGTTTTTTTGTTTCCTACACATACTTAATCTTTACTGTCCGAATTTCAGACATAACAAATTGACATTACAGATCGATCACTACTTAAGTTCGAACTGTCCGAAAGATTCGAACTAGATGTTCCTTTTTTTTTACTTGGAATTGTTCGAACAGATCGCACATACAATATGTTCGAATCTTTTGTCTGAGCCCTAGTTCCTAGTCCGATCTAGATGTGCGCGATCTACCGCGAAATTTTCTCAAGAAGAAAACGTGAATCATACACAAGATTGTTATGGCCAATTGTTGATCATTACCAAATTATGACGGTCGTTAATTTTTCAGAATCGCTTGCGACGCAATTGAAGCTTGCAACGAAGTCTCATGACGATGCCCCATGACGCCGGGCACCGTCACGCGATCATCGCCAATCTATATAGCTCGATATAATCGCGCTGATCGAGGAATAAAGCGCGCGTAACATGGAATAGCTTGTTAAGCCGCACGACGAAGATTAATAATAACGTCTACAAAGTGAGCTCCATCATTCACGGAGCTCGTGAAAGGCCGTCGCGCCGTCAGCGTCACGAGGTATAACGCGCAGCTGCATAATACTTCATCATTTCCCTGTGCGACAATGATGCGCGGATACCGGGGATGGTCCTCGAACCCCGCCGATAAACACGCGAACCGCGAGGAATCGTGAGCGATGACTAACGAATAACTTTGTTAACGCGAGTCGATCATTTCTACCAAATAAATCTCCGGTAATCGCGAGCACCTTCGAGATTTATCGGGGGACGTCCCGGGGTCAATTAAAGCACCCCGTCCGAGAGCCCTCTCGTTCCCGTGACGGCTATCGCGTGGCCGTCCGCGATTATCTCTCCGCGCGGCGCGGCGCGGTGCTTCAAGGGAAACACGAAGTGGCTACGCTTGATCAAACACGCCCATTATTGGCCGAGACTTTTTCGACGGCTCGATTATTCGGTCGCGGCAATTATGCGGCCGGGAAAAGATCGAGGAAGTTGGAACGAGGTCGCGGCGATTCATTGCCGCTCGTAAAGCCGATCGCTCGGCTCCGTCGCGATTATTCACCACCACCACCTATATGCCACCTTGCCCTGAAACTCGTTCAGACGCTGCGATATATATTTTGCGAAAGTCACTCGATGAGCGCAAAAAACATTCATTTTTGTTCGCGCAGCGGTGGCACTAAACGCCGGCCGCGGTGCTATCGAAACCGAACGCGTTGCGTAATGGCTTTATTCGTCGTTGCGTCGATAACGAGTGGCAATATCGGCAAAATTAAAAAATTTTGTTTTTCTAGAATAACACTACGCAAACGCGCACGGCATGGATATCAAAGAGCGATGCAATTAGCTCGAGCAAAATTGAACTCGATACGCGCGCGAGAGTGCGCGGCAATTGTTCAGCACGAGAACGCGCGAGATCGGTATTATGAAATTTACTGGAGAGGTAAAATTACCCAATTACATATTACCGAGAGTTAAATTATGCATAATGTTTCAATTACGAGTATTCGCGAACAAGCGTTTCCGAACGAGCTACCAGCGGATAATGAAACAAACACGCTAACAAATATAACATCTCGCTCCTCGCGAATGCGCGAGATAACGAATTTTGCACAAACGCGATAAAGATATAACGTTAAAAATAGCACTCTGTGTTTGTTTTGAAAGACGCAGTGTTTTCACAAGTAATTTACTGTCGCTCCATCAGATGGAGCAGCAATATATGTATATTCGTATGGATGCTCATTCGCGACTCACCTCTGCGAGTGGCTCTTCCTTGGTGACGTCTCCATTCTTAGGCGTTTCGTCGCGGCTCGGCTTAGTCTTGTCCTTCTTGCTGAAGCTGATCGACCTGAAGGACCACTTTTTCTTCTAGAAAACGAGGAAACACCATTTGATAGCGATCGGCAGACTCATCGCGCGTAATTGCATGTCGTACTTCGCGGAAGTAAAACTTCTAAATTGAGGTGCAAGAAACGACTTGACTGGCACACCAACACGTTTCGGATATACGACGGAGAAAATTTATTTATTTGTCTTGGAGCACGATTAATTAAAAGCCCGGATCGGCGAGAGCGCAGATGCAAGTCGCCTTACCTTATCCTTCTTTTTGGTTTCCTTATTGTCTGGAGAAGTGGCAGTGTTCGGACTGGCTGGGGTGGCCTCTGTAGGCGTCGTGACCTCAACCTCCGCAGGAGATTCTCCAGACGATTCTTGCTTCGTCTCCTCGGCTTTTACCTCCTCTTGCTGCGGCTGCTGAAAGCAGAGAAAAAAGAACTCCCTTGAATTTCGTCCTCTGAGATATAACGTTAATCCCACGCAAATAATGAATGTCGATTGGAAATAAAAATACTTACAACGGATATGCAAATATGTCTCACGAGTGTGACAAATATAAATCATTGAATTCTCGGAATCAGCCAGAATATGAATTATCATAAATAGTATTTTGTATCCTTACAGTATATTTCCTTAAGCGTGGACATAAACGAGAAAAAGAAAACCATAAAAGTGAACGATATCGTTCGCAAGCTATATTCCATGTCGTAAATTGTAAATCTTACGTCGTAAATCGATACCTCGATACAACTACAATGTACAACTTCCCGCGGTAATACTTCCGAGAGTCCTACTATTTTGCAAAATGATAGCGCTCGAGCATCAGATGATAGCTGCTTTCAACGTGGCTCTTCCACCACACGCGATATATTTAAAGTCGTTAAAGAGAGACCTAGGCATTTCCCACGTCATCCTACAAAATCGTGTACTTCATTTACAACTGTATTACTCCGTTTTATTACACCATCATTAACGAAACATCGAATGTAAATTACATTACCGAGAGAGCTTTGATGAGGATACATTTATATATGATCGTTGAAAAGTTGATTAAAAATCGAGAAAAGTTTTTCGTAAATTTAAATTAGGAATCTAAAATATCATGGAAGCGATAAACGAATTATCTCGATGCTTTCCTAATTTACTTCGAAACTCAAATCTCTATCAATTTGTACGAAAATGTAGAAGCTACATGACATCGAAACTCCCATTATCTCGTTTCTCGTGAACTACAGTTAGGCAAAACTGATTACACGAATAGGCTTTTTGCCCGCGAGCGTATACGTTTCCGAGATGATGCTTGTATAGTCGTCGAAAGTTTCGTCTCATCTTGCGTCCGGAAGTACCGCCGCAGCCACTCCGGAATGAAGTCGCTTAACTCTTTCCCATCGTACCCCGAGGCCCATCACTTATAAATAATATCAAACTTCCGTGAACCGGGTTAGTTTTCCCAGAAAGTGCACAGTGCACAACGAGCTGCATGACACGAGAGGCTCCTTTGTCCCGCTCCTGAAAGACCCTCGACGTACTCTCTAGCGTCGCTGACGAGGTGTGCAGCTTACCAAACTAGCCCAGAAAAGTGTGACAAGAGCTTGTAGGCTCGTCTTAACGCAGAGAAACTTCGCCAGAGCCCCAGTTAGATTTCGAGTGTCGAGTTCCTGAAGTCTCGAAACTTCCAAGTTTTCCATAGAGATAATTACATACTTAAGATCCAGTTATAAGATGAATAAGCCAATAAAAGAATAGAAAAAGAATCATTGGGTTATAATATTTCCAGTAACTAAGATAAACTGCAATTGATTTTTTTTCGTCGAATTTAAATTAGTTTTTAATCCAAAGTTATCCTTAAAAACAGCGTGGAAACTTCTCTGTAAGTTCGCAAAAAAAAAAAAAATTCTAATGGAATTATTAAGCAAAGAAAACTGTGATGACACGATCTTTAATTAAACAGTGTACATAAGTGGTTCATGGCTCAAACAAACACGAATACTTCGTTAGAAATGCTTCTCGGAAGATGAATGAAAAATAAATTCCTCGATACTGTTTCTTCGAATTTGTCGAAACTCGTTCTATTATCCACACTTCTTTAAATTAAAATTACTTTATGATGTAAAATTTTTTTTCTTCGTATTCGTGCGTTTTTCGTTCCATTCGTTTTGTATTTGTGTATAACATTTCGTTCAAAAAATTGAAAGATGACTTTTATTTCTTTTTTTTTTTTTGCTAGATTTGACTTTCGCGAAATTCCCCTGATCGATAAAACCGATAACAGCGACGGCAAATATTGTCCGAGTTGAATGAAACAACGGCGTTTCGCAAGTTGAGTCAGGTGACTGGTCGATTATACAAACAACGAGCTACTTTATTATCGATGCAAATACGCGAGAACAATTCTAAACGTTTATCCGAGATACGCAAACACTCACGCATGTGCGTACGCTGCGATGCGATAAAACAACGCAACGGCCGATCGAACGACGTTCCACGACGTCGTTTAAGAACGATATAAATCCGACGTGGGCGTTAGATGGCGGATTTCCTGATTTACAACGGATTGTGCGAGGCGCGACGCACCGTCACATTCGATTACAAGTAACGCGTCTGCACAACGCGCCTCTCTCTTTCTCGCGCTTTCTCTTTCTCCTCTCATTCCCTGCATTATCGTCTCTTCCACGATAGCAAGACAAGGCGAATCTCTTCAGACACGTTTTGCGCGCATTATATTATGTAAATATCAACTTATTTCTGCATTCACGAGACGCGCAACGACGAGAAGTCTCGCGGTATCCGGCGAAAGCAAGATACGAGCAAAGGCGAAGAGAGAGAGAAAAAAAAAAAAGACTAGACAGACGGAAAATGAAGTCCGAAAGAGACGAGGGACACTGCGCGGAATATTCCTCTCGATGTAAATGCCGCCCTGAGTACAATGGCAAAAATATATGACGACTGCGTATGGATACGAACTGCAAAACGTCGAGCACAAAAAGTGGAGGCACAAGTAATTTGCAAACATAAAGAACCGACCGAAAATTTTGAATCGAAGCGCAGCATTATAGGCGCCGCGTCATTTTGCATCGTTCTGTACCAACAAACAACGAAAGTTAGCATCGTGATGGGGTATAACGTAACGCGAGAATGGAATCGAATGTTTTTCAAGCCGCGTTTTTCTCTTCGAATATGAATACGACATTCAGCGTAAAACAAAATAATGAATTAAGATTCCGCGCGCGAATCGTATTACCGAAGACGCAGGCAAATAATAATAATGAACGTCTCGTCGAGAGGCCGATATATTGGAATTCGGAGGCCACACGAGTTTACCATTAATTAATATTCAAAGATACGCGGCGCGAGCAACCTTGCGCGGCGGATAAAGACGCCGGGATCGTTGTGCAGCCGATCGCGCAGCACAATATTGGAATACGAAGGAATCCACGGGCGGACGCAGCGGGCTTTAAACGAAGGCCGAGAGATTTCCACAATAAATTCCACGGCACGCTGCACAGGCGTGCATATATATGAATACGCACCATCTGTCCTGCGTACACAGTTTCTATAACGAATTCCCGAGAGTTGAGTAATCGTCGCGATCGACGTTTTATTTTGACTAGGCGGTACCACCGCCCGCCGTGAAAACGCCGCGCGATCGCGTAAAGCGAGAAATTACACGTGGCGAGGCAGTTAAATTTAAACGTTAAAATACTCGGCTGGGGATTTACCGCGTTTTAATCGAGAAACCGCGTTTCACTGGGGACCGCGAAAGAGAGAGGAGAGAGAGAGAGAGAGAGAGAGAAGAGATCGCGATGTTCGCTGCACGGAGAATATTCACAGGAATTCAGGCGGGTCAGAGTTGCAATTAGCGGTAGTAAAGCAGACGAGTCGTATTAATTAATAAAGCGCGTTCATTTCGAGCTAGGCGAGCTATACGCACGATGATTCATCAACGAAACGCGCGGCGCTAGAATATCATGATGTTCGCGCGGTATTAATTATACGTGATACTTCGCTTAATTTCCGTACGATACGCCGTGCGGCTGATTCATCGTTCGGAGAGGAGGAGATCGATAGGAGGCGGATCAGCATCTTTTTTGCCATCTACGTTAAGCGCGTATATAATATACCTCTGTATCGGTGTATTACAATCTACAAGTTAATTATAGAAAGATTCGTGAACTCACGAAAGCACCCTGCAATTTAACTTGTCGACCGTAGAGCAATATATCAATCATTAATAAAATTCCAGCCCATTAGTGTCCTGTGCGGTTTTCTTTTTAGTCAATAATAGTACGGACTCAGTTTCAATCAAATTATAATTAAAATGAACAAAGTGTGAGAACTCTCAATAATTAAAAATACACAAAAAAGTGAGAAAACGAGAGTAAAATATTAAAGAATTATAAATACAAATTGAACAAGAAAGCCTTCTACGGTCATAGCTAGATCTTACTGCTTTATATTTACTTGGGTGATTTTATATATCTTTTTTCAAATTCACCCGACTGCGCGCCGAAGAATAAGTAATATCACATTAATTAAATTGAAATTAATTTAATAACGATTGATGCTGACTTGCATCTACATATTAAACTCATTCCCCCCCTGAAAAAACTGTAAAGAATTTATCGCAATTTAATTAATGTGATATTACTTATTCTTATTTGCCTTAGAGCTGTGTTATAACCGGAAAAACAATTCGGCGCGCAGTCGGGTGAATTTGAAAAAAGTATATAAAATCACACAAGTAAATATGAAGCAATAAGATCTAGCTATGACCGTAGAAGGCTTTCTTGTCCAATTTGTATTTATACAATTAACGGTCTAATATCTCTCTAATTTTAAAGAATTATAGTTCGAAAATACACAAAAAAACGGGCAAATGAGAGTAAGCGCAGTTACTGAGGCGCGATAGTTTAATAAATAATCTTAATTCAAAAATATAAATTCATGCAAACGTTTCTCTCGACTCATTTTCGAGTCATCTTCAGTGCGCTAACTAAATTATCATAATATGTATGAAGAGTACGGGACAATTTGCGACTCTCTCTTCATACATACTACAACGAATTTGGTTAGCGCACTGAAAATGAGACGAGACGCTTGGTGTGTTTCTAAATTAAGATTATCTATTAAACTGATGCACTTACTCTCATTTGCTCGTTTTTTTTGTGTACACAGAAGAAAATGACTATCAAATCAACAATTCATTGTGTCATATATAAGCAAGAATATAAAATCTTCTTGGAAGAATTTGATAATCTTGATCAGACATAATTTGCTTACATGATGAAACAAAATTTCTTTACGTTAGCAAATTATGTCTCTTTGAGATTATAAATACTTCCAAGGAGATTTTATATTCTTGCTTATGTATGAAACAATGAATTGTTGATTCGATACTAATTTTTGTTTCTGTACATTTCCAAATTATAATTTTTTACAAAATAATTGTTCCCATCTGCAAAACTAATTTTTTGCCAGATATCAATATGCGCATATTTTCAAAAAAGAGATATAAAAAATATATAAATGTCTTTTTTGCACGCGATAGAATTTTCATTGCGCGGCCAGGCGTGGCTCATCCGCAGCGCACTAGGTGAGTCATGGCCAAGGTTGCGATCCACACCTTGCTCGTTACGTTCCCTTACGGATGCGAGCGTGCCCCGTCGTGCATGCACAGTGCAATTCATTTCGCGTATACGACCGATACGTATCGCGAATTTCCATTCAAAAAAAAAAAAAAGCATCACGTCGGACTCGTCGGCGTATCAGCGCGGCGACGTATTAAGGGCAGGTGTTCGGCAAGACGAACGGGTTGACTCTTAAGCAGATCGCGTACGCACCTGCCTGGGGATTTGGTAAGACTGCGAATAGAGGCAGCAATGTGTCGCCAGACGTACGAAGAACACCAGGGAAAAGCGATGAATATTCATGAGACGTACATATAATCCCATATGTCATACGAACGCGCCGCTCAATCGGACACGACGACGAACTCGAGAGCGCGATCTGCGCGAATCGTAACGCGCGTATATGTCCTCTAACAGTCGATACGAAGCGACGGGTGTTCGGGCGGGTAAATCGGTAAATCATGTAGACGTTATGTTAATGAGACTGACATATTTAAATCTGAATGTGGGTTAAGCAGTAACGACGGCGATGAAGGAGACACGGCAAACGAGACAGGGGGATTGGAAAGGAGAAACTTCTCGAGACGCGCGAGAATATTTAATTTATAACGGATCGCTTTTATGACATTCTCCTTACCGCATTTATGCAAACACTTCATTAGCGAAGTCTCTCTTGCAGCGCAAAAAAGAAACTCACGGGATTCGACGAGACGCGATGTAGCGCGCGGAGATGAGGATCGGTGTCGATCGAACGTGACCAAGTGATCGAGACGATACATGCGCAAAATAGTAACATGGAGAGAGAGGAGGGAGAGGGAGGGATAGAGAAGATTTATTCGTCTGGGACAGTTAGGTATGCTCCGGTAAGAAAAGGTACATGAAGTCGGTACATGAGCTACGATTACAGTTAGTCGCGGGAATCGGCGAGTGCAGCGTTTGTGCAGCACGGTGAAGTTAGTTAAACGGTATCTCTTCGTTTTTTGTCAAAAATTCAACGGACACCGCAAAGTGCGAGCTAGCCGATTCGCAGTGTAACGTCGAGACGCTGATCTTCGCCGCTTTATCAGATACTCGTGATTTTCAAACGACGCACTTGCGATAACGCGTCAATCGGAAAGCGATGGAATGAGTTTTTGATTATCAAAAGAGTAATTGAAATAGGGGAGAGGGGAAGTAAAATGACGATCTTAAGGTTTGTTGATTTTTCCTAATTTTTGTGATAATATTAAAATAACAATTTATTTTTTTTTTCAGATTCACTAAAACCTTGTTTATTATCAGTAAAAATTAGAAGTTGTTAAATAAACTAGAATTTTGTAAAATTTAGATTTCTTTTTAGGACATGTCAATTTCGTTATCTTGCCCCCATATGCGGCTAAGATGACGAAATTACCATTAATAATAGGTAAGAAAAACTCAAGTAAAGTTAAAAATGTACACTCTTATAAATAAAAAAAAAGATTTCTTATAATATAATAATCTTATACTATTTTTATATTACAATGTAGTTAAAGAAAAATGTAAATAGAACGAAAAATATTTATGTAATCTGCAAAAATAAAATTATTAAAATTGTAATATACATTACGATATATATTGCGATTAAAATTGCGTTATATATGGTCAGAATGCTATTAAGGCAAAAAAAACTAATGCACAAATGCATTACCTTGCCCATGCACGATGTTCGTCATCTTACCCGCAGTCGCCGTATTTAATTTATTTATTAAATATAAATATTGCAATATAAAAGTTGAAAAATATGAATACGTTATTAGCCATACAATATTGTGATTTTATAGAGAAAATGAAAATATTTATTATAATTATATCATTTCTTATGAACAAACACCAAAAAATCACATATAGGTGCTTCAAAAATACATTTCTTATTATACTATCCACCCTTGTAGACAGATTAAAATCAAACATACTACAGATTATTTATCATCATCTAAAATCTTGAACAAACACCAAAAAGTCACATATAGGTGCTTCAAAAATACATTTCTTATTATACTATCTACTCTTGAAGACGGATTAAAATCAAACATACTACAGATTATTTATCATCATCTAAAATCTTTAATAAATTAAGCATCAGTTCATCATGTTATTAACTTGGAAAAATTCATAATTCGTCTTATTCACTGCGTCATTTTATCTCCCTTTCCCCAACTCGCTGCCGTTCGCGAGAAAAATGATCAACTCGGTACACGAGAAAGAACGGATTCATGTTCGATGAAACGATAACGAAGTATCATGACTCAACGTAGCGTAAACTGATTTTTCGCACGATCTTTATGGAACGTGCTAGAAAATGCGTATAGCGTGGCGAAATCTTATTCTCTAAGAAGAAACTTGATATTGATTATTTGTCGGAGATACGAGAGAAAGGAAATAAATCTGAATATGCGGAGAGAATATTGCCACGAAATTATCCGCTAACGTAGAACAAAGATCGCATTAAATCAAAATTCTCGCGCTGTTCTCCAGTCAGAATGTCTTTACGACAAGAGAAAGACGTTTGCTCGAGAACTGACGAAGTAAGTGACGCTTTAAACCGGCGCGAAATGATAGAAAATGAGAGATCGAAAGAGGGGCAGAAATGACTTATCGAAGAGAAATGAAAGGAAGAGAAGGGTGTGCTCTTTCTCTCTCTCTATCGCGTGTCGTCGTATCTAGTGCGTGACAGCTGCCGCCGGTTTTGCTCAATCGAAGAAATATCAAGTTTCGTCTATAAGCGGGAAAGAGATATTTCGAGATATAAACCGCCGCGCACTTATGAGATTCGAGTCGAGAAGAGAGGGAGGAAGAGAGAAAAAGAGAAAAGAAGAGCGACAAAGATCCGAAAAGTTGGCACGACAGAATTGATACGCTACGAAACGCGCCACAAAGTTCTCAAGTGGAGTTACTGGAAAAATGAAAAAGTTTGAAAAACTAAATTGTTAAAGAACGTTTTCGTTTCAGTTTGAGCAACATAAAAATACGGTTCTTTGTAAATAACTTACAAGATGCTATATGAATTTTAATCCTGTAATATTTTTACACACTCATTTTCACATTAAACATTTGGAGTTCAAAAATGATAAATCAATCAAATAGGGTAATTCCGGTATTTATATCATGCGGAGATTTACGCCGCAAAGTCAGAAAAAATAGAAGTGTAGATAAGTGAAATGGTTTGCTTGTGCAACCACTCTGTTATATACCTTTATGTTATATTAATATTGTGTTGTGTTTAGTTTTTTTACTCTTAATATTAACAAAACCATCGTGAGTTGAATCCATTTATCAATGTTATGAGCAATGTATTAAAATCTACGTAAAATGATTTCACTTTCTGTAGGAAGTGTAATAGATTTAGTGATTATTTCGTGATACATACGTACATGGAAAGAACAATTTTGCTGAGTTACAGATCTGAAAATAATTATATTGAACCATTAAAAAATTTACATTAGATGTAAATCAGCTGGTTACTAGAATGTCTAAAACTATTTGCAGTAGAATCATCATCCTTGAACATTTTACATAATTAAGATAGTTCAACATTAAATTATTTTCTGATCTGTATTTAGCTAAATTTTTAGATACTAAAATAAAATTGTTCTTTCTGTACAAGTATAGAAAAATAGTAAAAGATGGAGTACGCGAAAATAGCTTAGCTTTCTTTGTTCACAATGATTGTTCTATTCATTCTCCTTATTGATATACGGCAAAAATAAAAAGGCTTTTTAGTGAAAAGTTTTTTTTTTCCAAATATAAGAAAATAAATATTTCGTATTTCTAATTTTTTTATATATAATAGTAGAGAGTATAAAGTTTCATTGGTACACAGTTCAGATTCCTTAAATATAGCAAATAGCACTTGATAAATTGAGTTTTCGTGCAGCGTATATACTGGAGTTACCCTATCATGTAATTATAATAAAATTAAATGTAACCGGAAAAACTAGTTCAACAGATTAAACGCGATTGGAATCTTAAAACACGAGCACGCAATTCATCCGTGTTGCTCATCTGACCACTGTAATGTTAACGCACTTTGTAAACGATAATCCGGCAAGGCGTAATATGCAATTAATCACGAGCATACCAGCTTTCCGTTTATAACGTATCTTACGTAACACTATGATTATCGGTCATCAAGCCGATACGCGCGCTTGAACGGTCATTGAAGCGATGCAATGATCCTGTGAAGAGAGGCTCAGTGCGCTGATTCTCGCGTTCATGAGTTATAATTCCGCGTACGAGCAGGAAATCGATCATTATCGAAGGTAGACCGTTCTCGGGCCTACGAGCGAAGTTGCATTTCGCCTAGGTCATGCCCAGAATAGTCAACCCCGGATGTCGTAAAAGCGACACTTGACGCACCACTCGCGCACGTGAAGTCCAGTCTATACGCGGTGCTCTTTTGGCCCATGCCAAATAATTCCTTGGGGACGGACGCGACAAAGAATGCATCGAACGGAATGGAGAAAGTAACAGAACAATAAAAACTGCATGCACAGTCGCACAAATTCATTAGGGTCATTCTACTGTGAAACTTTGAAAAAATCAATTGTTAAGTATAAAAAAAATTAAAAAATCGATATGTTTGAGCAAGCTGAAGGCCTACTGTATGGAGCAGAAATCACAGATTAAGCCATAAATGTTTTTTCACGATTTTTCAAAACAAATTTTGAACATGTTTTTTTTTTCAAAACGAGTCTTTTTTTTAAACGGCGAGACAAAAATCTTAATAACTAATGCACAGATCGAAATTTTGGGAGTTTATTTTAAACGTGCTATCATCCGTATCAAAATCAGGCCAAAATATTTATTTCATCATATTTTTTTACATAACAAAATAACCAAAAAAGGCTAATTTCTTCAAATTTTTTTCAAATATTTTTATTTTTTAACAAAAATTATTAATTGTAGTAGGGACAATAGCGACATGCATACAAATTAATAATCTTACTGTTTCTTTTTTATTTCCGATATGTTTAAGCCGAGAAGTCAATCCCGTAATAAATAAGTTTTTCCAAGACACCATATTGATGACATAAAAAAAAACATTGAAAAACAATAATTAATATTATCATGAAAATTTTGTTATTTTATTTATATGTATTTTTGTAAATCAGCAAAAGATTTCTTTCAATACATAGTATATTCATTGAGAAACACATTCCTTAAAAATCTCAATTTTCTGGCCGTCACAGTAGAATGACACGTTAATGTAATTTACTTCCTAAATTTATGTATATTACGATATCTTTAACAACGATGTCCCTGTTTTATTTACGTATTATATTTGTCGGTATTTTAAATTAAAAAGAGAATATCGCTATATGTTATATTACTATCACTGTTATAATTCTATACATTTCGAAAGATTATATATCAATGTTACGACACGTTATTATACTCTATTAGAATAAATTGATGATTGAATATATTGATTTATTATTGTTAGTTATTTCACACGAACAACGTTTTTAATAATAAAGACGCCGATAAATGTAACTAACGCCGTGAAAG
This sequence comes from Solenopsis fugax, assembly GCA_003595255.1. NCBI lineage: Eukaryota > Metazoa > Arthropoda > Insecta > Hymenoptera > Formicidae > Solenopsis > Solenopsis fugax. Next base: position 1,723 of record QKQZ01009675.1, on the reverse strand, counting down.
AAGGTGGATACGTCGTCGCTTTCGACGATTTGATTAAGATTAATGATGCGTTGGCGCGTGCAACCTCCGCCGGATGAATCGTCTCAGCGAGATAAACTTCGTACCTACGACTTTTACGAGCAAACGCGTGATTCAGCACGCGCTCATTGTAAGCTATTCGCGTATAATTCACCATACGAACGAGATCATTGAGAAGTGGTCGATAATTGAGCGAGTGACTCACCGCAAAACGATTCGAGAATGTCAATAATCAAGCGAAGAGCGAATGGAGAGAACGTGGCATTTAACGTGTCGATATTGAATTTGCCTCGCGCATAGGAAAAATAATTATACGTGTGAAATGATCGAAATAGAGTAATCGAGAAATCTCGCAGACTGCCTGGTGATAGACGCGCTCGTGTATAATCAATTAAGCCGGAAATTCGAATCAATAGTATAATTTTCTCGAGCAAAATGGTCGTTAATAACGAGACGTGTGCTAATAAGGTATTAATATATTGCTCGTAATGAAAAATTATCGCTGTAGGAACGTGGGATGCAAATATGACCATATCGCCCGGACTGAAATCGAGGTAATCACCTGCGCAAACAATTGACCCTAATACGGTTGACATGATTTTAAGATGATATGCATACAAGACCCATGTGGCACGAACAGGGGCTTAATGTCAAACGAACTTCATTCATTCTAATCGCCAATATTAACGTTTGAACAGAACAATTAAAAAAATGCTTAATTAGCACTCTGTACACATGTTGTTTTCAACACCTTCTCTATACATATGTTGATACTTTTAAGTTAATTTTCATTACTTTTACAAGTATATAAAAAATTCTTCAATGACTCTTACATGTACTTTAATATTTCTAAATTCTAAAAAATATTTGTATGATTATTTAAAAAAATTGCATATAAATGTTGTAATGACAGTGGTCTTAGTTAAAAAAACAAAAAAAATTGCAGAACAAAATTGTCGAATCGTGTGTACAGAGTGTTAAAAATACACATTGAAAAAAGTCTGGTTATAGCTACCAAATGTATAATGAAATAGTATCAATTAAATATTTTGTCAATATAACCAAAAATAATTTTATTTTACTAAAAATCTGGTATAAGTTCCCTTCATTTTTGCTTAAAATCATTTTGACGTATCTCTCATCTGTGTTGAACTATAAAGGAAAATGTAAAAACGTTTTTTCCGGTCCGATTTGGAACCAGGGGTTCCAAATCGGACCACCCCCTGGTACAAATCGGACATTCTTATTTTTATGGATTTTTAGATAGAATTTTTTAATGTATTTTTGTTAGAATTGAGTAAAAACGAATAATTTGGCGGTCAAGCATAAAAATTTTATTCAGAAATTAGACAGTTTATATTATTAGGATTGAAATAAAAAAAACTCAATTAATCTGAGTCTGATGATTCATGATATTTTACTGATTTAATGTTCCTTGGACCAAATCTGGTCGGCTTAATGATTTTCCATTTTTTATATCGAGAACAGCAAGCTGAAGCACTTGTATGTCTATTTTGTCTATTTTTCGTTTTATAAGTGCGGCCCATTTTTCACTAAAAAGCCAAAAAAAAACAAACATAAATAGTGAAAAGATTTCCTCCTATGGCATACACGAGTATATGTAAGTCCGATTTGGACACTTAAAAAAAGGTCCGATTTGGACATGGGTTCTTTTAAACTTTGGAACAAATTTTACAATAAACTA
>QKQZ01009667.1:0-15571 GCA_003595255.1 Solenopsis fugax | reverse complement strand
ATTTCCATTTTTACGAATTACCCCACCTAACGAATAGCCCTGGTCTCCCCTATATAAAAATCATGCGTAATTATATATAATTATTAATATTTTAATTAGATGTATTTGATATATAATTGATACAAAAAATTTGTTTCCGAGATAATTTTTACTCATCAATAATACTTACAATTAGTCAATTTTTATAATGAAATGCATTAAGGCGATGCTGGAGTGACGATGGAACTCACTCGATGTCGGTATTGCAGATTTTTTTTCGACAGAATAGTCCCTGACTTGTTCCGAAAACGCTGAAGCAATAAAATTCTCTATTGTGTGTTTATTTTTTTTTATTGTGTGCAACTTTTCTTAATAATACTATATATCGTTTTCTGAATAAAACAGAGTCTTAACAACAGCTTTTTTACATTTTATCATCTTAAAACACAAATTTCAGAAAGTCGAATGACTCGTGATCGCGCGCGGAGAAAAGAGTAAGGGGAATAGGCTAGCGCTCTTTGTCAAACGCACTCATCTATCCTTGTTCTTCAACTTTAGCGCCATTTAATGCAAGATCTGTCAACTACCATGAACACAATTACTGCTCTTCGCACCAATTTCGCGTGCAAATTACATAAATAATTTTCAGACATTCATATTTCTCATACTAGAGCTTCTAGGATCATTCTGCAAGCGCCGTATTGTTCTTTCATTTAATTCATACGCCGGAAACTATTTATTTCATACATACAAAGTCTAAAACCTTTATATGGGGCACATGTTGTCATGAATCGGCTGCAGAAGGCGATAATTAAACTATAATTTTGTAATCTACTTTAGTTTTTCGTATTAAATTATAGTTTCCGGCCCATGTTTTTGTCATTACTTTAATTATGGAAAAAGATTTTAAGATCTGTAAAGCCAATTAAAAGAAATGACTGTCCAAAAATAATCGCGTATAGAGACCGGTCCAGCATCGTCTTAATGAAATAATACAGTCAGTAATTGGTATCGATATCATAATGTCTCAAATAATAACCTTCTCAATGGAGACTATGAAATCATTTACTGTGTGGACATTTTTAATGTTAAAGACCCGTAAAACAAGCTAATATGAAAATAAACTAAAATTTGACAATAACATAAGATTATGTCCTGACAAATGAAAAAAATCACATTATTTCAATCTATTTTATCTAGACGCTCACTATTTTAACACATACGTTTTTCGGTACATATTGGTGACCACCGAAATTATTTTATTTTCAATTAGACATGTAGTACATTTGCTCTTACTGTTACTTCTTCTAAGTCCAAATAATATAAGTGATCACTTTTATCACTATTTCTGATAAAACGTGTAATTAAGTAATGTACTTGCATCAGTCAATATATACACATATATTGACTGATGCAAATACATTATGAATTTAGCGTATCGTATAAGTCAACGACCGTTACACATACCACGTGCCTTGAATGACAACGCGCTCACCTTTAATATGCTTAAACTAGTAAAATAAAATAGAAAATTGATAAAAACGCATATAAACATGTACTACTTTGAAATTAGAACGTTAAAAAGTTTATACTGGCGATATGCATTGCAGAATTTCCTTGCAATTCCAATAAATATATGTGACTAGTTACCTATTAGGACATGGTCACTAATTGGGACATTCACCATATTCTTTTATTGTGAACAAGAACCATTAACTCATATTTAACATTTTTATTAGCACTTATATTTACATTTACTTAAAATATTTATTTAACATTTCGATATTTTATCGTAAATAAATTCCGACTACATTTCATTGTTTATTTACCATTTCTCATTTCTTAACAATATAAGATAGAAGTAATATTAAAATATATGAAGTTTTTTAGTCTTACTATATATATGTATTTTCGTACTTTTAAGAAATAAATAATAATAATCAATATAAAATAGAAAAATTTATTTATTCATGATATAATGTAAGATATTCAAACATTGTAAAATAAATATCTTATTTCAGATAAATGTGAATATAAACATTAGACACTGTCTTTTTTTAAATATTTTTTACACAAGATATTTCAAATACATAGTATTTTTTATAAATGCATCCTTTAAATAAACATTGTTTTTTATTCCAATCATATTTCCCAGCACTATTCAATTGTTACTGTACTTTTAATTTCGAATATTTGTATGGGTATAATTGTTTTTATTTTCTCTCGACATATTGGAATCGACAGTTCGTTTCACTAATAATCAATATATTTATTATTTATATTTAACCTACCATGAAATACTATCAGATTTAATAGAAAACAATTTCAAAAAATTTAACATGTATCCTTTAACACTGTTTCCGAGTTAGTTTTGCGTTTTACCATAATAAATAAATTTTAATGAAATTTTGATACAAATTTCGATATTTCGCAAGTTCGATAAAAATTTAATGAAATTTTAATTATACTTCGCTGAAGATTATTTTTACGTTTAATAAAAATCAGATGACATTTTAATAAGAATTTAATAAAATTATAATAAAACTATAATAAAATGTCAATAAAAAATTATACAATTTAATGAAAAATGATTGAACATGTAATAAATTTTGATAAAATTTTGTATGAAATTACAACCAGGGCCAACAAACTCAAAAGGCAGTCAAGAATTTTCAATTACACATTCTACCAGAGTGCGCAACTATCATTGGAAAAAGGTTTACTCTCATAGAAATTAAACATTCTATGTACCGGTCTTAACACCAGTGCTGTATCGTGTTTAATATTAGACTTGGGTAAAAGAGGGTCGGTCTGCTGACTCGCTAAAGCTTAGACTTGGCGCGAGACGCGACCGCGCATCTTGATCCTAATAAGTAATAAATAAGTGCTTACATTTTTGTGCTTCAAAAATAAAGTAAAATCTGAGTAAGAAATGATAATGAAATCGACGTCGAAATCATCGAATCGACATTGATTTGATGTATCATTTCTCATTGGGACCATTTAGATTTTACTTTACTTTCGAAGCATAAGAACAAGTATTTATTTATTATTATAACAATAGAACAATAATAACCACGAAACAGCAAATTTGACGTTAAAACAGGTATATAATAGAATTTCTCAATTCTTATGAGAGTAAACGTCAGTTTTTCAATGATAGTAGCGAACTCTGGTAGACTGAATGCATAACTGAAAACTCTTGACTGTACTTTGAATTTGTTGGCGTCCAGAGCTGTCAAGTCGTGACAATTTGCTTGATATAAAAGCTTCGCAGTCTACATATGAAATTGGAGTCTTCAAACATGTAAATTACAAGAAGAAACAATGTCGAGTTTTTAGTTAGACTTACAAGGAAAGGGTCGGAAGTATCCTTCTCCGATTTTGACAAGCCTTTAATATGTTGTAGTACAGATAAAAATAAGGGACACGTATTTTTTTATACGTATCCCTTATTTTTATCTGTACTATAACATATTAAAGGCTTGTCAAAATCGGAGAAGGATACTTCCGACCCTTTCCCCCCAATCTCACTTTTAGAGGGTGAAACATCCCTTTGAAGAAAATCGGTTTTCTTCTTTCGAAGCGTATCGTCGAAACTATAGGATAGAAAAAAAATGTTCTAATTGAAAGTTGAATGGCTTAAAGAGTACTTTATAACAGTAATAAAAAAAATTTTTTTTTTAATTTTTTTTACAGAAAGTGTTAAAAAAATTTTTTTAATTACTGTGATAAAGTACTCTTCAAGCCATTCAACTTTCATTTAAAACATTTTTTCTATCTCCTGTAGTTTCAACGATATACACTTCGAAGGAAGAAAACCGATTTTCTTCAAAGGAGTGTTTCAACCCCTAAAAGTGAGATTGGGCACGTATAAAAAAATATGTGTCCCTTATTTTTATCTGTACTACAACATATTAAAGATTCGTCAAAATCGGAGGGGGACACTTCCGACCCTTTCCTTAGATACTTCAACAGGAAAAGTTTATACGAAAATTTATCCGTATGTGCGTGCGATATTGATGTAATAGTATGTAATGACATATTAATATTTCGTAAATTGTACGTAAGTATTGTAAATCGTATATGTGTAAGTCGTTGTTCAGTCGATAGAATTCATGACTTCAGCATCTCCTTAATAGTAAAATTTATAATTTTTTTAATTACTAATATAAAATATTATTTATAAAAAAAATGTATCGCTGTTTATAATTAAAGTGTTTATACATTACAGGAAATGTCAAAATATATAGCACGTTAACTCACGTTGGATATTATGGAAACATCAGAATTCAGATGTTGTCACATGTAAAAACTTTTTTATTTGTAAGAATTATAATTATCATAAACTATTACAGAAAAGTTTTACAATAAAATTATTCAAAATTATTACTCTATTCATCCACATCAATATTTTTGAAAAATAATTTTAAAAGTTAAAAAATTAGTAAACAATTATTTTTAAAAAAATATTATTGACGTAAATAAATAGAGATAATTTTATTGTAAACTTTTTGTAAGAACATTTTTTAATGTCTTGAATAGAGATATAAAGGAAAAAACTAAAAATCGCTTTATACTTAAAGGGTGATTTCATCTCTTAAAATCGTTTTAGCAGCAACTCTTTTCTGAATTCATTTATATAATCTGTATATATACAAAATTTTAAAATCAAAATTTGATACTTCGCAATGTTCCCTTGTAAATTAAAAATATATCAATGTAAAATAAACAAATTTGAGAGAAAAAGGACACATTTCCATATAAAAAACAATAATTTTTTGTTATTTTACATGAACTAAATTTATAAATAAAATATTAAATTTATTTGATAATTCATATTTTAATTGTTTTGTTATTTAGAGTAAGCTAATTTTTTTTAAATTATAATATTTTAATTTAAAATGCTTTTCAAAATTAACTTCTAATTTAACTTAAGTTCAACTTTTTTCCAAAAAATCGATTTTTTCATATTTTTCCATCTCTAAGGTATGTAGATTATGCTTGTAAAACGATTTTGCGATATTCGAGTTAGATAAGAAGATATGGCCTACTGAATGTAACAATACACTAACGCGATGCGGTCGCACAAAGTCGGATTATTCGGTCAATTTAAATGATTATGGTAAAAAAACTTTCGTTTTTGTTCATATAAGGAGCAGCAGAGACCTGTAAGGCACATTTTTGATCATTGGTCAATAACAGTAGGTACTAAGAAGTATGTAACTAATCTTACATGATGTTCACTTAAATTTTAAACGCGCTTTTCTCGTTCATATCTTTGATATTCCAAACAGGATTTCTCACAAATCGATCAATCGATTGAATCTGGTCAAATTGTATAACAAATTAGATACTTTTTATTGGAGGATTAACTTCAATAGAGAATAAAATTAAAAAAATTAATAAGTATTTTTGGCACAGTATTGAATTTGAAAAAGTCAAAAAATAAACTTGAAATTTGATAAGTTGCAATTTTTCATTTTTTCAATATTTTATACTGTAGTTCAGCCTCCAATAAATTTAATATTTTTTAGTAAATTTTCCTACAACTTTTTGAAAACAATTTTTACAATCGGAATCTTGTTAGAGGTTGGGCCACATAAATGAAGTTCAGTTCAGTTCAGTCATTTTTGGTTCCCGTCCCTCAAACGAAACGTGGGGACAATACGACCATACTCCAAAGGCTAGATGTGTATCAGAAATTAAAAGTGAAATCGAAAAAACAGAAGTGAAAACAAATTGCCAATTGTGATGCAATCGGCTATTTCAAAAATATTCCGTAACGGACAAATACATCTGCACTTGTTCAAGGCCCCGAACGGACTCCACATAAATGAAAACAGCTGTTCGGACCGATACGACCATAGACATAGGACTTCGCATGCCCCTTACAGAAGTGAAGTTGACATAACGGTGAGAGAGGCAAAATAACGGTGAATTTCTGTCCTTCTCTGCGCAAGTAGTATTGACAGTAATAGCCGACATGTGACGATTCCAATCATGGAGGACTGGAGAAAGCATTGCGGTGGTGGAGGTATAATCCTAATAAGCGGTCCAAGATGGCCGCTACCGGAAATAAACTGAAAGAGGTTAATTCAAATCGAATTTCAGCGATTATTGTATCGTAATAATTTTCTTTTAGAGTATCATAAATAAATATTACAAAATTTATTCGGAGTTATAAAAACTCCGCCTCTTTGAGACGATGTAGTGAAATCATACTTTGTGCATAAAACTTGCACTACACCGAATAAAATTCACCGCCACTATAATAGTCATGGGAAACACCGGAAACACGTTACACTGAGTGTTGCACTAATGAGTGGAAGTGCAGCCAATAATACTGGATAAAATGCTGTAAAAAAAGGATTTGGTAAGCGCGTTCCACTTAACGCTTGCAAGCATTATTTGTTTTTATTTAATAGTTAGCAAACAACGAAGATAAAATGATTCCATGAGCGTTGCAAGCATTGAGTGGAACGTGCCCAATGTATATCGACTGCAGCGCTACTTATAGTAAGAAAGCGCGTTACAGGCGGTCTCCCATGATGTATAAGTATGTAACAAGGAGAATGTGAAAAATTTTTAATTCTAAAAATCTACTTTAAAAAAAAAATCATATTGTTGTAACAAAAAACTTTTAAGGACTTTACAATACGGCGTTTTAAAGCTAAAGAATCATACTTTCAAAAAAAATTATGTCATTGTCATTCCTATTAAAAAATATACTTATGTAACAAGGCGAATATGAGGCATTTTTTATTAACTCAAAGTGTCTAAAATTGAAAACTGATGTATTTCATGATATATTTCGAACTGTGCGCAGAAGTTCCCTTTTCCACAGCACTATATAATATTCTAACTTTAGACATATATGCGAGTAACATACGTGACTGGACCTGTTCGAACGTGTTTTGTCCGGCTTTTTTATACATATAAGATTACTCACGAAGAAGTTTTGCTCATACACAATGGTAGTCCTACAAATCTCAACAGAACTTTGATTCCGTGCCGTTTGAATTCTAGTTGATCAATGAAGTTGATCAACCATATTAATCGAAAGAGATTTTAAACTTTTTTTACCCCCTGGTCCGAACCTCCTATCTCATTTCGTCTTTACACAGCAAGCGTTCGAAACTTCATATAGGGTCTCTCTGACCCACTTGTATGTTTAAGGGTTAATAACAACTTGTGTTTATTATAATAAAAAAATTAACTCCATTTATGTGTTAAAACTATAAAATATACCAGATACTATGATCAAATATATTATAAAAAGAAAGAGAATTTTGCCTCTTGATTTAATAATAAACTGTTTTCCTTTCCATGTTGGCAAATCGATTGAGTTAATCGTTCATTAATTAAAGTCAATAGAGCATAACCTCCAAAATATAAAATTTTCATTATTATTGATACTAACGATGAAACGCATTATTCCATTATTTTGAACTGCTATTGTTATACCATACGCCCAACAATGCACCATGGTATAACTGTGTCTAATAACAATTATTTATAATATAAACAACATTTACTCTCTAGCTTGACATTGTAGCTCTTTTTTCGAGATTTCCCTCTCTTTTTACTAACGTCACAAAAAGTGGACGCTTAAGATGAGTGCCATGATGTATGTACATCCGTCGCCCGTTCAGCTTCCCNCCCCCCCCCACTACCGATATATTCTCTTCTGTGTCTTTTTACTCATTAGTTATTTTGCCTCTCTCGCCGTTCTGTCAGCTTCACCTCTGCAAGGGGCATGCGGAATCTATCTTCTATGTCTATGGATACGACGGCCGCCATTTTAAATTTTATTGTTTACAACAAATGTGTTTATGCATTTTAATGTGTAATAAATAACATACAAAAAGTCCCAAATCCCTACTTCCTTTCTATAGATTCGAAAAAAATCCTAAAAATGACTTAATTTTCGACCAAAGAAGTAGGTTATCCGTCAAGAGGTTATCCGGGAAAAAATTTTTCATAAATAATCATATTTAATTATATACCAAATATGTCCATATACAATATTAAAAAATATATATAATTATACACATATATGGACATGTATAACTCGAGAAAAAATTTGATATATATCTATATATATACTTATACAGGGTGTAACTAAAAGATCGGACCTGGAGTATACCATGAGATAGAGGACATGAATCCAAGTCGAAAAGTCTTGAGTCATTTTTTGATCTAAGCCTTCTGTTCGATGTTATACGATGTTAAAGTTAGCGAATCAGCGCCCATCTATAGAAGGAAAGCAGGAATGTACAATAGATGGGCGGAGCGCGCTTCCTGCTTTCCTTCTGTAGACGGGCGTTGATTCGCTATTTTAACATCGTATAACATCGAACAGAAGGCTTAGATCAAAAAATGACTCAGGACTTTTCGGCTTGGATTCATGTCCTCTATCTCATGGTATACTCCAGGTCCGATCTTTTAGTTACACCCTGTATACATTATATATATAATTATACAATACAGGGGAGACCGGGGCAATTCGGAAGGCAGGGTTATTCAAAAAAATGAAAATATCTTTGAATGGGTATGTATAGTATGTACATGTTAAAAATTTACTTTAAATACTGTAAACGTGTCTTAATGTAACGACGCTGCTAATAAAGTTTCGTTGGCGACGGCGTCATATTGTAGTCGTGGCAGTAAAAAATGTGTTTCGCGACGGTCGAAGTAATTTCTGTCAGCATTTTTTCAAAATTTAAGTAAGAAAAATAAGATTCTTTTTGAAAATGTTGAATGTATCGTGTCCAGTTGAATGTATTTGAAACATTTCGTGTTTACTTTTTGCTGTGTGATGTCTATTTTTGTCGATCATACGCAAAAATGCCCACAGTTGATGTCGGGGCTATTCGCAATACCGAACACCAGGGTTATTCGCAATAGTAACCCTAACCTACATTATGCACGTCTACGTTATTGAGGTAAACTGAAGGAAACAGCAGTTCTTCATTGATTTATTCAAACTTGGTAATATTGTGTATTTTAATCCATAGAACATGAATATGAATGAAAAATCGTCGCTCTTAAGCAGATAAAAAGTTATAAAGCGTTAAAAAAATGATGCTTATAGGATTAGGAAATCTGTCACACCGATGGCATAAAAGGACATGAGAACGTGTAAGTGAGGATATACTCGATCTGTTTTTCTGTTTTTTCTTTATTATAATCTCACGTTCTCTTATCGCTCTATGCAATCAGTGTGACAGATTTCCTAATCTCACAAGTGTCAATCTTTAACGCTTTATAATTTTTTACCTGCTTGATAGCGACGATATTTTCTTTCATATTCGCGTTCTATTACCAAAATACATAATTAATACTCAATTTTAGATGTAATTATACGACATATGATCTCAAAACACAAATAGTCTGACTTGTCTTGAAAATGTTACAACTCTATTGTATGTTTGTATTTTTTTTGTATGTAACATTTCTTTTTAATACTATATATTTTTATTTTAATAAAACAAAGTCTTAACAACAGCTTTTTTACATTTTTTTCATCTTAAAACATAAATTTCAGAACATTCCCGGACTGGTTTCGAATTACCCCGGGCTTGGGGCTATTCGAAATACTTGGCTAGTCGACATTTTTATATGTAGTTCAAAGCAAGTATCTTTCCGTGTTTTATCTATAATGGCATTGTGAAGAGGAAGGTTCAACCTTTCAAACTGTCCAACTTTTTTTTTTAAATGAATACAGGACTCAGGAGACGCAAAAGAAAAAAAAATCTTCCGAATTACCCCGGTCTCTCCTATTTATTATGGACATATTTCATATATAATTATACATAAAAAATTTTTCCCCAATACATACACCAAGGGATAAAAAAAATCGATTTTTCAATTTTTGCATTTTTTAAATATATCTGAAGAATATTTTCCTAAAATTGCAAATCAGAATGTGTAAAAATAAAAGTGATAACGTTTTAAAAAAATGAATATTACGGTTGCCGGACGAGCGCCACTCGACTTTAAGACGATGCTGGAGATGACATATATAGATGACTATATATGCGAATATTTTTGGATCAACAGATCTTTTTATTAAAGATACGGATTGGAAAATCCTCTTACAGAATTAAAGTATAAACAATAACAAAGGGTGCAGGCTACAATTTGATGTAAAAAACTAAAAAATATTATAAAAATATAGTTTTGTTAATCAATATTTGCTACGCATAGAAATTTGAGATTTTGTATAAAATAAGCATGGTGTACCCTCGGAATTATAACAAAGAACAATATTGTGTTCTTTATATTCTCAGAATGAGCCTCAGAATGAAGCTTTAGTATAAGAGAAATGATTTGAAAATTTTATGTATAAACTAGCGTGCGGAATCAATTTGAAAAGTAACAGAGCAGTAATTGTGTAACGTGGCAGTTGAGAGATCTTGCATTAGATGGTGTTGAAGTCGAAGACAAGAACAGATAGTATTCACGAGTGCATTTAACAAAGAGCACTAGCCTGCTCGCCTGGTCTTAGCGCTATTCCCCTTATCCTTTGCTCCGCGCGCGACTGCGAGCCGCTCTACTCTCCATCGAAGAAAAATCTGCAGTACCGACATCGAATGAGTTTGACTGTTACTCCAGCATCGCGTTTTTCTTGAAATAGTATTTCTCAAATCGGTACCCAATATCTCGAAAACGAGTGGATCAGATTCGGGTATTTTTTTAACATAAAAATGTCTTTGTCATTAGTTTTTTTACAGTCGAAAAATCGATCCATTTTTATGCGATAATTCGCACTCTTATATTCAGATAAGCGTCAGTTTGCAATAAACGCGAATTTTAAAAATGGCTACAACAGACTAGATTTATCTATACCTATATTTTAATCTACTGCATTTTTGTACTTCAAATAAACCGAATAGATTATACCGCTACAACAGCTAACATATCTGATGCCAATGCGATATTTCTCTTTTTTAATACTTTTAATTTAAAAAATTACATTTTATTAAAAGTTTATATAAAACATTAGTATAAACCCTTGATACCTCTAATACGGAAAAAAAATTCATCAATATACAGGACTATTTTTTATGCTTCTGAATGTAATTCTTTAAGTTGATTTAATCTTAATAACTTTTAACTAATTGTAAGTTGCTTCATTCATGTAGTTTTAATCTACGTGAAGTGATTGTGCTCTCTGTGCTGGAGATCCGGGTTCAAATTCCACTGATTAAAAATATCTGATTTTATTCGATCGCTATCTCTCGGAACGCAATGGTAAACTACCGAGAGCATCTTACCAAGAGAATCCTTCTAAATTAGACCGTTCGGAATACACGTATTGGTGTTTAAACTGTATATCTGTGTATATCTGTAAATTGTAAAAAGTGCACACCACAGAAATACGTTGAGAGATCACTACGCTCTGACAAGAGCCAAGGATTAGAGAGAGCTTTAACTAAATTCATTTTATAAGCTATTAATTTTAACTTTAAAAAATATTAACTTATCCAACGATGCTTATTTTAAAAAATAATAATTTTTATAAATACATCCTTTAAATAAATATTTCTATTATTCCATTTCAACTATTTTCTATTTCAACTATTTTCCCTAGTACTGTTACGATAATCTGTGCAATCACGCGTATGTAAAAATCTTTTTTTATGAGCGTGAAAATACCCACCTGAGATTTTTGAGAAAGCGCTGGGGAACTAGGACTGTATAGTTCTACGATCTTCTCCTTGAACTTCACATTCGATTTCGAAAGTTCTTGAAATTGTTCTCTAGTTTGATGCTCCTTAACGGATGGAAGTTGTTCGTCATTCGTTTTCACAGAAATCAAATGTTTTACTGATGCATCATTCTTCACCTGTAGAAGTCTAATTTCTTCCGGTGCCCACGAACCGTCTAGTAATTCTCTACTCTGCGGTTTTCTATGATAAAAATCTATCAGATTAGATTTATCAGAATTTTCTGAATAATCCGTAGCGTGAGATTCTCTTTTTGTTTCATTCAATTCCTGTTCGCACTTGTTTTTCTTGGACCACTTGACGTACTCTTCCTCCCATATGTCTTTAATTTCCGATTTCTCTTCAGAATGAGAACCCATGTCCCAGCGGCTTTTTCTAACTCGTTTACTACTGGGCTTTATAGTCAATTTAGTTGTATCTTCCTTGATATTTTTCTCTTCATCCGTTTTAGTCCATTCATTCTCTATCGCGACAATATCGTTGACTTTGCAAACTTCCATCTGTTCGGTATTCTTGCGAAAGTGAGACTCCTCTTCGATATCCCAATCGTCCGTTTTCTCCGTTCTACGCTTGCTTTTTTGTTCTTGGAGCATCATCTCTTCTCTCTCACCTTCTTCCTGTTCCTCTTCCCATATCCTTATTGAACACAAACGTTCTTGCCTCTTCTTCATTTCTTTTACACTCTCTTTTTCCTTTTCTATCGCGATGTACGTGTCCGTTTTTTCATCATATCTAACTTCTTTCTCTACCTTCTTCAATGAACTGCTTTTTCGTTTACTCATAATCAGATCCGATATTGCTTCCAAACTATCCACCTCCCACTCGTCCGCCAGGAGCTGCTTTTGACATACCTCTTTTTCAAGCTGTGTCAGCGACGGCACGTTCAATGTGTCAAAATCTGTTTCTCCCCATCTTTGCTTCTTCTGCTTTCCCAATTTTTTCAAATACTTGGAGTCATCTTGTATCATTTGTTGAGTAATACGATCGCTCTCCCTTTCCCAATTTGCGAGAAATTCAGTGCTATTTTTGCTATCCTTCTCTTTCCTTTTCTTTCTTTTCACTTCAACTTCCTCATCTGATCTCGCCTTTCCTTCATGAATCCTTTCTTCATTGGCTTTAGATGATCTATCCTTATCTTGCTCGATATTATCTCGACTGTGTTTCCTCTTCATTCGATATTTACTTTTCTCTAAACCATCCATCTTTTCCGATTCTCCAGTACGATCTTGACTCGAAGTATCACCATCATTTTGTTGCACTGTCATCACAGAATCTATTTCCCATTGTTCCATGAAACTTTCGTCGGACTTACTATTTTTTCTCTCCTTTTTTTGCTTCAAGCATTCACTGTCAAGCACACTCGTATCAGCAATGATCTTTTTCGTCGATACAACTTGATCGGATCTCTTTTTGTCTTCATTTGCTACTTCCTCTTTAATCTTCCTTTTTGGAGTCACCGATTGCGATTTCGTTCCATCTGAGGACAAAGCAGGAGACTTTGATATTTTGCTTATATCTCCGTTATTAATAGATTTAGCTTCTATCGTCTTCTTCTTGGCCCTCTTTTTCTTTTTCGTAAGCTCATCTGAATCGCTACTATTGGAATCGGTGCTCATCTTTCTCCTTCGCTTCTTCTTTATTCGCACAATGCGTTTCACCTTTTTTCTTTTCTTCCCGATTTTCTTTTTTTTTCGTTTCTTTTTCTTTCTTTGCTCCGAGCTGCTGGAGTCGCTGCTACTGCTGCTGCTATCTGTGCTCTCTGAATCGGAAGATGACGAATTGCTCAGTACTTTCCGTTTGCGTTTCTTCTTCTTCTTTTTCTTTTCCTTTTCCGAATCCGAAGTGGTACTACTAGATGAATCACTGCTGGATATTAATTTCTTTTGTTTCTTCTTCTTCTTCTTCTTCTTCTTCACTTCTCTAGCCTCTGTATTTTCATCGCTCAATCGTTCAACCTTGATCCTAACATTCTCCCAGTCACTCGGTATCGATTTAGAATCCTCAGATTCATTGTCGTTTTCGTTTGAACAATTTTCAATTTGTATATTTTCATCGACTTGTATTTGACAATCTGTTGACTGAGTAGACTCTTCACATTCTGTACTCTTTATCGATCCTTCCAGAATTTGTAGCTTATCCTTTTTATCGAATTTCTCTTTCGACGGTATTTCCATGTTTGTATTGTCTTCAGCTAAATTAGATTCTATATTGAATTCATGATAACTACAGGGAGAAGCAGATTTAAGGTTCCTATTTGGAGAATATTCTTTAGTCACGTCGGTCGTGGTGCACACCATCTTCATAAATTGTTCGTATTCCGAGGCTAACTTTTCATTTCCGGCGGGCTGCAGCGAAGATGACGTCGAAGCTTCATCATTTGTCGTCAGATTTTCAATCTTTTCACTAGATTTGTTTTCTTCTTTAGCACTCTCGGTGTTATCAATTTTGTCCTCGTCTGTTACACTAGAAGTAGTGGAACCTATCTCTTCTTTTAAAACAAGAAACAAATTATTATTATCTCAAAGGTTTTTTAATGTCATACGTATTATTATTATTGTCAAAAACAGAGTTGGCTGGAGAGAAGTCCAGTGGATAAAAAAAGCCACAGTAAATTATTATTTCTACTATTCAGATTTTATCTAACGGAATAAACTAATAAAAACTATAAAAACACTGTAATACTAAAATATTTATATATTTTTATGCAAAAAAATATCTTTGCTTTTTATTTAGTACATCCTAAGCAAATAATGTAAGAAAAAAACGAAACCAATCTAGTAACAAAATCTTATAATAATAAAGATTCTTTAAATTTAAATTATAATGTAAAATACACTTTCAAAAAAAGCTTTAGAAAACGTTACTAAATTTTATGTTAATTTTTAATTTAATATATGTGACAAATATATTAATAACAAAATATTAAAAATTTTTATCAATATTGATATAGTTCGCGGTTATTATTCAACAACTATTGTAATAAAAAAGTAATTTGTTTGTCATGCCAATTCCTAATCTATCAAGGATTTTACTTTAGATAAAATTTAAATTGAAAAATACTCTACTATTGACTTAATTGACTATATTCTTCTATTGTTTTCCCTTTAATTGTTTTTAGTAGGAAAAAAATTTCAGTTATCAGTTTTTCTGGAAAATATCTTTTTTACTAGGGTTGTTACTAAAGTTTCGAAACTTCGATCTTCGAAGATTTTAAGAGGTAATGACTCTAGAATTTTCAAAAAATCAATTTTTTTGCTTAAAATATACCTTAGGGTCTTAGAAATAAGGTACAAATAGTTTTATAGGGAGAAAAAGTTTCTAAGACCCTATAAAAGGGATTTTGCCGGCATATCTACGGTGCGCGCTAAGCACTCCGAAAAACTTTAAATGCGTTTTTCTCGAAACTGCATTTTTCAAATTGAGCGAAAGCATAACTTTAACAGATCTTCATGAAATCAATTGAAATTTTAACTGTAGCTTCAGGATAATATTCCTCAGAGAAGTACGTATGAATTTTTAATTTCGTTGCAAACTTTTTATTTTAGAAACAATTTTTCAAGCAATTTTTTCCCTGAAAATGAAACTTTTTTAAACTTCACCATTTTTAGAAAAAACAGAATTTTAAAATTTCTGTACGTACTTCTCTAGCTAATCATATCTAGATTTGAAAATTTTTTGGTTTTTTGTTCCACATCAAAAATTGTAGGAGGAATCTTTTCGCTCGTGCGACGCTTTTCAAAAATAATGTCTGCGGTTATGGAGCTCTAGCGTCGCCATTTTTTACATTAAAATCTAAAAAAAATTTTTTAATAAACTTAAATATATTACTAGTAAAGCCTTTAACTTCAATGTGTCTG
>QKQZ01009657.1:0-19144 GCA_003595255.1 Solenopsis fugax | reverse complement strand
GACGCGGGAGGGAGGGAGGGAGGGAAGAAGGGATTCAATTAACCTCGGTAGCTGCGATGTCATAGTGCATACGTAAATTCTGACGGAACGAGTTAGAAATCACGCACGAGTGCATTCGGCATGTAGTATTGATAAAATGCAAGCCCCCTCCTCCCCTCCCCCGAACCCGCTGCGGTTGCACTGCCTGACGACTAGCTACCTGTCGAGCAAGTGCCGTCGAATAAGTCTTGCAATTATAGGCAATATTGACGATCAAACCGCAACAGTGAAAAGCGAGAACCTCGCCGCTCTTCATTTCGGAGCCACCGCGTTCTCGTTAACGTGGTATAATCGGCACCGGTGCCACAGTCATCAGCTGTTAAAATATATGCAGCTGTCAAGCGTTATTCAATACGCGGCTTATCTGCGCTCGTGACGTTCGTGACGTTCGTGACGTTCGCGCTACGCGAAATTGTAGAAGCCGGCCGGCCGACAGCCAGCGGTTCTTTGCTCGACTTTCGGGCATTTCGAATTTCGGTAGCTAAACTCGATACTATTTTGATCAAACGCAAGAGATCCGGAGTAGTAGAGCAAATAATGTAAAAAAAAAAACAATATCTGTAATCCTACACTCTGCACCGGATATTCGTTTACCGCTGTTCTCGCAGTTATGTTTATCTACGGGTTCTATCGCGCGGCTATGATCTATTCTTCCCGTGTTACAATATTAATGACAAGGCGTTATTTCCCATCTAGTAAAACTCACGCCGTGCACAATCATAGGCATGTGTAAGCGCCTTAGGGCAGCACACGAGGCAGTGCTTGTCGGCAGAAAAAGGAGATCAGGGAAAATCAGAGCGATTAAAACAGCGAACTCTCTTCCCCGAACGGGTTCGCCATTGAGAACGGCCACCGAGCCGTTTTTCCGGTTGAACCCACTCACCTCCATCGGCGGCCGGACTCAAAGGTCACAGGGGACAGAGGGAAAGTACAAAGGTCGTCCGACCGGTGGATTGATCCGCTGGGGGACTACGCGAGTAGGAAGCGACGACAGGTGAAGGTAGACGAAGAACGACGAGGTAGAAGTGAAGGAAGTCCGCTCGTGTGAGCTGCGCCACGCTCGCTGACGCTGCTGCTGCAAGCCACGTGCCTCGCGCGCTCGAACTCGCGCGCGCGTACACTTGAGCACTTTCACCGGCCACTTTCGAATTTCTTTCCACCATCCGTTCCCTCGCGCACTCGGCCCATGCGATATCGCGCTCGATGCGTGGCGGCAATAACGCCCGCGTATCATCCCGAGAGACCACGCGACCGCGCGCGAGTCGACGACCTCGCCTCACCTTCGCCTCCTCGTTTAAACTCGTGCATCCGGCGCCTCTCGGGCAGGAACGCCGCCGACTTCTGTCCTCTGTTTGCACGTTCCCTACGATTACACGTCTGAAAAACACGTGTGTTAGACGACGACGACGGCACCCGAAACCCGACGATGTCCGTTCGCGGGGCAATTTCGATCACGAAAGAGCAGCAGCTGCCTCAGCGGCGTTGCGTCAGCTTCTTTGAGATCGGAGATCGAGACGGACGTATACACGGTTTTGCTGAAGTATCTAAAAATTTAGTTGGGAAATCTGAAAATAATTTTGTTAGGCCATCAAAATAATTATGTTAGACTCTTAAACTGAATTGCTGGAGTGTTAAAATTTTTTTGCAGCATTATTCGTCACACAGAAAGAAATGAGTATCAAATCAAAAATTCATTGTTTCATATATAAGCAAGAATATAAAATCTTGATCCGCTGGGGGCCTACGCGAGTAGGAAGCGACGACAGGTGAAGGTAGATGAAGAACGACGAGGTGGAAGTGAAGGAAGAATTTGATAATCTTGATCAGACATAATTTGCTTACACACTGAAAAAAAGTCTGGTTATAATTATTAAATGTATAGTGAAATAGTATCAATTAAATATTTTGTCAATATAACCAAAAATAATTTTATTTTACTAAATGTTTAGTAAGTATTATCAAATCTGGTATAAGTTACTAAATATTTAAAAAAGTAAAATTATCTTTGCTTACATTAACCAAATATTTAATTGATACTATTTCACTATACATTTGGTAGTTATAACCAGTCTTTTTTTTCAGTGCATGAAGAAAGAAAATTTCTTTATGTTAGCAAATTATGTCTGTTTAAGATTATAAAATCTTCCAAGAAGAATTTATATTCTTGCTTATATATGAAACAATGAATTTGTTGATTTGATATTAATTTTTTTTCTGTGCATGCTTGAACATCCGTCACAATTATTTTGATGGTCCAATAAAATTATTTTCAGAACTGTAGCCAGTTAAATATTTAGATACTTCAACAAAATCCTTCTTTCCGTGTACGTAAAAGTTACGAGTCGTCGTTCAGAAGCGTGTCATTTCCGGATGTTCGCAGCATCGAAATTCAAAATCACACCGGTCTTAATCTTTACTCGACACTGCCAGCTCCCACCGACTCTACGTGCCGATTCTCGTATATCGGGGAGATTTGCTTTCTCCAAACGATTTGTTGTTTTTTTTTTGTTTTTTTTTACATGAGCCACACGTACGCGCCAGCGAGAGTGCATCCGTACAAAGCGGGAGACGGCTCTTCTTTTCGCGCATAGCGTGACGGTGAAGTCGAAAGTGTCGAGCGCGGCTTGGCGCGCGAACGCGGTAAGAGGCGTGAACGCGCGCCGGCGAAATTCAGTTCGCGGCTGTCGTCGTGCGACAATTAGAGAGAGGCATTCCGCTGCTGCGCTGCGACGAGCGGCGGGATTGCTTTCGTTCGACGACGGTGCGGCGGTTGTGGAGATGCCGCAGCGCACAGCCGGGCGGCGGGGGACGAGGCGATTGCGAAACACAACGCCGGTTAGGTGAAAGTGCATTTTGCTTCATTTCACAAGTGCTCCTAAAGCGCGGCACCGGCGCGGCGGCGCGGAGGATTGCTCGCCGGCGAGGAGTTTCGCTACACCGAGCGTGTTGCAACGACCAAATCGCCTCGCTTGAGCAACGGGATTTATACTCGAGCAATAATAAAATGCGTCGAGATTAAATTCAGCGGGGGAGATTGACGAGCGAAATCTCCGCTGCGAATACCATTATCGTGTCGAGTGTATGTTCGATCATCTAATATCGAACTACTAATATCGCGTCGTCCTTAGCGCATATTCCAAGTGCGTAATCGCGTCTCAGAGAGCGTTAAATGATCACGGGAGCCAGATCTCGATGGATCTCTTTCTTAACGATGCGCTTTTGCATCATTTCGCTTTCTACAACTCGAATGCAAAGTAGAGTGTTTCTGTGATTACGAACGTAGCGAAATTGAATCGATACTCAACAGGTTTAAGCTGAACAGCTACTGAGATAGACCCCGTGTACTTATCTCGTCACGCGTTTAACGATATAATCGGCTTAATTTTATTTAGTTAACATCAGAGTGGAATCATTTAACATCACTAAGAAACTCGGTACATTTAACATTAGATATACCGTTGAGATTAAAACGGCAGCCATGTAAGGAATATATATCGAGCGAAATTGAAATAACTAATTTAGTTTCTTAACTGACTTTCTTGCAGCCTAATGAAAACCTCCAATAGGTGCGCGCCGCGAAATTAAATTATTGAATTTACGATGAACCGTTGTGTTTATGATTATCGCGAGTAAACGGCACCGGTGGATTGAGGGGGTTAATACAACCTGTTTGACCGGATATTTGGCATTATTACCTTTCGCCATTATTATTAACCTAGTATTCCGTCAGTTGCATCGCCATCGCCATGTATCGGCTATGTTTAGCAATAATTATACTTTATCACCCGTTTTCCCGCACGCAGATTTCAATACCTACGCATCCACATTGTGCCTCGCAAATGAATTCGGCCTTCGCGAACAATATTTTGCAACGGTGATTGCAATAATGCGAGAAAATTCGATAAATAAAGCGCGTATTCGATAAAATATAATACCGCGCGCGTGATTCGTATTGTAATTGCTCATTATATTACAGAAATTTTGTGTTATCACAGCAATTATGTTGCATTTAAAGAGTTGAGGAATTTAGAGTTTTGTATTATGCAACATCGGATTATTCACATAAATATGTAAAATTTTTTGATGTTTATATCGAACCGAGTATGCATACGTATACAACATATTGTAGCAATATAAATTTCGATATCCTTTATAACGATATTCAATATAACGAAACTTTCGATTTTTAATCTACACGTTCCATACAAATGTAAATATTAAAATATCGAGTGATTAAAGTGACTTATGGCATTAAATAATTATATATCATGCCCCAATTCAATTCGCAATTAAAAGTATTTTCTCTCAAATTTCGACACGTGTATTTAAACTATTCATAGTCTTTGTAATTTCGCGTTCTCTCTCTCTCTCTCTCTCTCTCTCTCTCTCTCTCTCTCTCTCTCTCTCTCTCTCTCTCTCTCTCTCTCTCTCTCTCTCTCTCTCTCTCTCTCTCTCTCTCTCTCTCTCTCTCTCTCTCTCTCTCTCTCTCTCTCTCTCTCTCTCTCTCTCTCTCTCTCTCTCTCTCTCTCTCTCTCTCTCTCTCTCTCTCTCTCTCTCTCTCTCTCTCTCTCTCTCTCTCTCTCTCTCTCTCTCTCTCTCTCTCTCTCTCTCTCTCTCTCTCTCTCTCTCTCTCTCTCTCTCTCTCTCTCTCTCTCTCTCTCTCTCTCTCTCTCTCTCTCTCTCTCTCTCTCTCTCTCTCTCTCTCTCTCTCTCTCTCTCTCTCTCTCTCTCTCTCTCTCTCTCTCTCTCTCTCTCTCTCTCTCTCTCTCTCTCTCTCTCTCTCTCTCTCTCTCTCTCTCTCTCTCTCTCTCTCTCTCTCTCTCTCTCTCTCTCTCTCTCTCTCTCTCTCTCTCTCTCTCTGTTCTCGCGTACAAATTTCGAGAGAATGTTTGATCGTATTTGTCTAACAGACATTCTGTTGGAACACCTGCGAAACCAACGCACTGGTGGCCGGTGTTTGAGAGCGTGTGGCCTCTCGTTCTTTTATGGTCTTATTCCGCGTGTGCGGTTAATCACGTAGGAATGTATACGCGCAAGGAACCGGAATATCGAATCGTTATACAAATCAGTCGAGGGACTTTCCGGGTTCGGGCTGCCGTGTCCGGGTCCTACGTCCCCGACGGCCGCCGCGAAACAGGAAAGGAATTGCCGCATTCCTTCAAAACAATGATAACTGTAAAATCAACCCGGACGCGTATAAAACTACGCTACATAGCGGTCCGTTGTAGTGAAAGAGATCTCGCGATCTCGCGAACTTGTAAGCCGTAACCAAGCGAATGCATTTTATACAGAAACAAAAGAGAGAATGTATTTATATAGAAAAAAACTACCTTAATAATCCGAGTATCCCTGAGTAATTGGATACAATAGAAAGTGAACGCGACTGTTTATTACACAGCCAACGTTTCCGCACGATATACCATTCACGCGGGATACTAATTAATATTTATGTAAAATATACACTCGTGAAAGTACTCATTTTTCAAATAAATGTCTTCACGCTATTTACATGCTGCGACCGGAAGCCCCATGCTTTTAACGTTCATTCGCATTAACAGGATGCGATTAGTAACGCATAGACAATGACAAAAAGGCCGCTAACGTTTATAACAGTTTTTAAGCGGAGATAGGTCAGGTAACCCAAGAATACACTGGTAAAATAAGTCCCCGGCTCTTTCTTTATAATACCTCAAATACCTCATTCAATTTCACGGAACCGCGGCGCGGGCTGTCATCGCCCGTTCGAAAGGAATTTGGGCGTTCCGTAACGAGTGTGATCTAAGAATGTCAGCAAGAAATTGGCCGCGTGCGCGAAGCCGTGACCCGAATCGAAGAATGCGCTGAGATTCGGTCGGCGCAGCGTAACGGGACATGATAAAATTCATGAGTCGCGGGAAAGAGAAGGAGAGAGAGAGAGAGAGTCCGATCGAAGACTGCTGGGCGCTCACAATTAGACGAGCGGTGATCGCGAGTCTCGCGAACAAGGTGCGTTGTGACATTTCCTTTGTAACGCGTTTTTTACACGTGCCTTTATCCCTACCGGCGTCGGTGTCTGACGTCATCGGCTTTTGTCTGAAAAGCGTTGGCGACGTGTGTCACGGGGAAGTGACCGGGAATTGACGATGGTTTTGTGAGCGCAATGTGTTACGTCACTTCTCTACAAAACTGGTTTTAACTTGCGTACAAGAAGATGCTTGCTCATTTAAATCAGGATCTTTTTATGTAATCGTCGTTATTTAAATTCGCAAAAAAGCTGATTAATATTTTCCCTCCCCGATCAGTGCTTCGATCAGCGCACACAGAAAAAAATTACTATCAAATCAACAATTCATTGTTTCATTTATAAGCAAGAATATAAAATCTTCTTGGAAGAATTTGATAATCTTGATCAGACATAATTTGCTTACATGAAGAAACAAAATTTCTTTATGTTAGTAAATTATGTCTCTTTGAGATTATAAATACTTCCAAGGAGATTTTATATTCTTGCTTATATATGAAACAATGAATCGTTGATTTGATACTAATTTTTTTTCTGTGCATGGTGAAAAAAACTTTGATTAAATACGATTTGTTTAACTTGGTTTTTCGTCTCCCGATGACCTGTACGATTTTCATTAGACGCTAAATTATTTTCTCGTCGTTAAGTAAATTACGTTTGCTGTTTACACACATGCGCGCGTTTTTGATTTATGCTCAAATAAATGATTTATATCTAACGCTCGAGAACTGCGTGCACGTCGTCTAATATATTCAAGCGTAAGCGTAGGAAATTATGCCGAAACGCGCGTTGGGAAAGGCTCACGGCATTCAACATTGTAACCTTTGATTGCATACGAAGAATAGACCTAACGGGTATTTCTATTCTCATATTTCAGATACGGTCCATAAATCGAGTATGCGCAATTCTCTAGCTATTCGATCGTGATTCAGCTTCGCGTATCTTGCCATTACTTACGACGACAGGTTGTAAGAAGATGTAATGCGGGTTACAAACGATTATAAATGTTATTACTTATTATAACGTTGGATACAATATACGCCAAAGGTACGCCGAACTTTAAATGCAAATACTCTTTATTTAAGTTGCCGCGGCATTCACGTTCGTCCGCGTGCTGCATTCATCTGCTGCATTCGTAGTCATTCGGACATGTTTGCGAAAAAAGCACAAAATGTTCCTTTTGCCAGTTTCCGCCATGTTAGACGGACTCGTCAGTCGCGTGCGGTAAAAAGTATTTACGGGATGAAAATTATGACTTTATTAAATACCGAGAAATATTAATATCGAGTTCGTCCGCACTCGCAGAAAGTTTTGGCTGAACGTTACACTTGTTTATCGTAAAAGCGGAGGCTTTCGTCACCGCGGCGCACCTTACACCGGTGTAAATAATTTTGGAATCGTGTACTTCAATATTACTTCATTGCCGTGTGTTTCGTGCACGTACAAACGCGTATATGCGTCGGCTATAAATACATTTTCTACAAAATATTAATACGATATCGCTCGCTGACGCCACACACGCGTAACTGCGACGTCGATTACGCTCGGCAGTGTGCGATAAAATTATGACGACGCATCGGGAAGCGCTAATTACGCGTGACGTTACGCCTTTGTCGGCTCGAGGGTTGGATTTAACAAATAAACCATATACCCTTGTCTATCACGAAAAGCCGCCTCGCTGGCGAGCCTTCTCTCAGATGCGATCCGCGCGCGATACGTTTCCTGCGTATTGTACTCCCGAACACGCTTTATATTCGCGGATAATCTTGACGGATACGGGATACTCATTAACGGATTTCTGCTTTTATTATAAACTTACTTCATCCCGTGTTGGCGGACGTCGAGCAGTGACGTCAGCAGAAGCACTGGGGGAGAGAGAAAGAGAGAAAGAGAGTAGGACGCGCCAACGAGAAGATCATGACGACGTGTTAGGAAAGAATTACAGCGTCTCTGACGTCATGACTTCGATCGCCCACGAGAGCAGCAGATCTCTCACGAACAATGAAAACTTTTCTTCTGTATAACCGAAGCTCTCTCGCAACGGCGCGGCGGCGTCATTCATACTGCTTTTACGCTTCACTTCTTGCATAATACCGTCAAGGTTGCATTGCATTCTTGTACTGTGCTTTATTTTTGCCCTACCTTGAACTCTTGCCTATTGTCGTTATATTAAGAAAGCTAATAATAACGATCGGCTTGAATTTTCTTTCGAGATTCCCTTACCGCAAGATCTTTGCACAATTCTCACATGAATTGTGCGTTATGTAATCACGTGCCGTCTAGTTTATTTCTAATTCGAGAGACATTCCGAGAGGCGTTCAGATCCTCCACCCGAGTATTCCCGGGTATTATTGTACCCTTATTGTTTACTGAATTTAAACAAGGGTAAAATAATGTCAGGGGCTCTGGTAAGGAATTTGAACACACCCCCTGCGTGCGTCAAATAATGACTCTATTCATGATACAAATCTCTATCTTCTTTCAGAAATGTTCTATTATCTGTGTACACTAAGGAAAGTTTAATGATGATAATCAAGTCTAGATGATAGTTACTAAACTTGTTGAAGTCATTTTAATTAAATGTTCAGTTAATATAACCATATATTTAGTAACATTTACACTGAAAAAAGTTTTATGTTCACACTCTAAATTTATTCACTCTAGGAGTGAAATGTGTCATTCTTTGCTGGAGTGAATAGGAGATCACTCCATCATTTGGAGTGTTTTTTCACTCTTACGGAGTGAATATGTTCACTCCTTGTAATGGAGTGAACAAACTCACTTTTACTAGGAGTGATTTAGATGCCTGAACAACATTCACTTCTATAAGAGTGAAATTTCAGTACGATAAGAGTTGTGTATGGAGTGATTCTTGGAGTGATTCTTCACTCCCTAAGAGTGAAAAATTTACTCTAATTACGAAATAAATGCTTTACTCCTTCCTTGAAGTGAAAATTCGCTCTTACCGGACTTGCGCGATCGATAGGATTGACATTTCACTCTTTTAGAAATTTCACTCCTAAAAATTTAGAGTGCAAGTAAATATATTTATTTTAACGTCATTTCCTTGATTTATATAAATATCTAGTATAAAATAATTTATTTGTAAAGTTAGAAAATAATATTAAAATAAATATATTTACTTGAACATAAAGAATTTGTTTCAGTGTAGTAATCATTTGGTTACTATTATTATGTTTTAAACTACTAATATATGTACTTACTACTAATATAATTACTTAATATTACTAAATATTTTTGGTTGTATTAAATTAAACATTTAATCGAAATTACATCACTAAAGCTTGATTATTATTATCAAAGTCTTTATTTCAGTGTATGTGCTACGTTACGTATCATTTACGCTGCTTTTATTAATTTTATTTTTTTCGCGAAGAATTATTACATCTGTATTAATTCTGTAATGTTATCATCGGGTTTTATTCAAATCATACCGCACAATCGCGAGCTATATCACTATATAATTTATGCCTTTGTAAATCGCCATCAATAGCCGTCTTCATTATAATGATAATAGATGCATATTCATCTAGCTAATAGTCATTAGCAAAACAAGCGTTACGTCACCTGTGAGAAGACGGTTAATCACGTCTGGAGAGCCGTTTTATGTCATTTTTGCGGCAGTATCACTAAGCTCTTTGGTTTTTACTAATTGCTGGCGCTAATGACAAAAACAGAATTTTTATCGCGAGCGCGTTCTCGATAGGGAGCTAGTTTTCTTCGAGGTACAGGAGTACCGCGATGGGTTGAGGATGCCTTAGTAAGGGATGAGTTCGGAATCCCGCCAACCAAATAGGGAACCGCGATTCAAGGATGACCTTTGTCATTGCCGCGACGAGCCGTTGCGTGCCGATGAATCAGTTGCTCTTTCGACGCACGTGTACCTTGTCATCAGTGACGGTATCTCCTCAGCAGATAAGTCACGTTTTCCTTTGTTCTTCAGCGACGCTTTAGATTGATCGGACCTCTCCCTTATCCTCGGTGTTAAATTATTCCGCGATATAACCGAGTCACGAAAACATCACCGAAAGTGACTCCCCGTGACAGTTGATTGTTAGAAACACGCCTGATGTTTTAGCTTTGATATTACAACGTAATGCATACTGTAATACGTATTGCAAGATATGTGCAGGCAAAAAATTTCTAACGATTATTTAATTGTTAGATAAAGTTTTCCAATGTTGAGTTAGATAATAATCTTTTTTGCTTTTACTGCATTGATTATAATAGGAATCTAATAGGAAGATAAGGCTAACCAACTACGGAAGAAATCAACCGCAATCTCGAGATATTTTAATTTATAATTCTGAAACTATTTCTATTTCATAATACTATCGAAAAAATTCGTTCGATAGTATTATATAAATTTCATTCTCCAATATTAAAGATGTTTTGACTCTATATTGCAAGCTGAAAGTAATCAAAATATAAAAACTACTGACTTCTTAGATTTATTCTATTTTGTTAATCAACGGCAAACAACTTTGATCAATACCCGGATTTTAGCTCCGAACCAATTGCAAAGAAAAAAATGAAATATTTGGCTTATAATAACTTATGTAAATGAAAACGACCATATTTTACTGCAGGTTTAGGTAAATAAATTTTAAACGAGTAAGTGGATCAAAATGAACTTTTGTACGAATATTTATTAGAGTTTTATTAATACGTGTAAAAAAGTTGCTTTATTTTGTAATGCTACTTTCTCATCAAATTTGCAAATAAGTACTACAAAACGCGATTTTAATCAAGAATAAATAAAAAATTAAATAACTTAAAACTATCTTCGCTATAAGCGATTTATGTTCAAGTTTTATACAGATACTCAAACGTAATAATAAAACAATCTATAAAATTTTAACTTTTTGTGATATGGCACATACATCCTTAAATAGTCTTATTGTTAAATACCACGATCGCGTCACGTGAAACACCTCCCAATCGTGTCTCGACGGAAAGTCGCATTATCTGGAAAGCAGACATAATGAAGGCGTTATCTCACGCGCAGAGATGCGTCGGTTGACAGATGAATTTCCGTGTTCCTGAGATTTTTTCGCGCCGAGCAATTCCAGCGGAATAAATACGAAAGCTGCTAATTGCAACTGGCGTGCTCGGGTGACTTTCAAGAATTTCCGACGACGTATTTCGAGGCTGAGACGCGGATAAAGACGCGCTCGTAATTCACGGAGCACATAGGTTAAATAAGCGTCATTTTCGCGCCATCTATTCCTCGAATTTCCTCTACATACCCTCGTATATACGGGGAAAACATCTTCACAGACTTACGTCCATTTCGTACATTATTTATCCGTAATACGGTCATTTATCGCGTCAAAACACTCTCCGGTAAAGGTGAAGAGAATCGAAACAGTTTCGCTGACTCTGACGCGAAATCGCATCATAATACGAGTCTCCCGATGAAAATCAAATCTCGCTGCGATCGAACGAGAGAAAATCGTCTAATTGCGTCTAATCGGCGCGCGAGCGCTCGTTGCGGGGCTCGCCGCTGCCGGCGGCGGCTTATCTAAGGGGGGCATGAACAACGCGAATCGTGTACCCGCTATCTCCGTCGCGCGAGCGCGCGAGTATCTCAAGGATTTCTTTGTTCTTGCGTCGGGGATCGGGGTTCAATCCTCATCGCCGCGCCGCGCTGCGTCGCTTTTATTCCCACTCATGGCGCAACTGCGTAATCGAGTTTCCACGTGCAGGCTGCACCTGAACGTGAGTAACGAGCGCGTCCGTCTAGGAAAGCGGCCGCGCGAGAATCTAGGAACAGCCGGCCGGCGATTCCGCCAATCGCGGGAAAGGACAAAGCCGCGGAGCTCTGCTGCGAGGTTGCATCAAGGATTCCTCTCGAGAGACGGCCGAGAAGCCGCCTGCCGGCCGTTCTTTCTCGCGCTACTGTGAGAAAAACAAACGCGACGCCATCAACGACAGAGGAACAAATCGCGTTACTGACATAATTCTACTGATTATTTTCATCACGAATCCTTTAATAAATTTCGGAACAGAAAGATTTAATTACGAGAAACTGTTTAACGGAATAATATATTGATATTGAGAATGAAATCTTAAAAGCCGGGAAAAGAATCGTTCTTACAATTCAAGAATGATAATTAAGATTATCAAATTTAGGTCATAAAAATTTAATCATACAAATTGCTGGATATATAATAGTAACGGAACATTATACTTTTCTAGATTACACATACATATTGATAATTTATTATTTCTAGTTTGTCTGTCCTTTGCAGACTGTCAAATATCAATGTTATTATACGAATACTATTCGTAGTAAAATGACTCATCGGTTTCAATGAACAATGATAACATTTTTCATTCAAACTAAGGATATGATAATTAAAATTTACTTGAGATTTGGACGACTGAAAATTAAATTGTATTGAATAGAACAAGAAGAGATCGTTTATATGAAGATTAGATTGGCATCTGTTATAAGTAGTTTCTATATTTATAACGATTTTCACATGTTATCGATAGGTTCTACTTACAACAGAGATCAAAATAACATCAAATATTTACATCAGAAATTAAAATTAATGCATTTTATTTAACAATCATTGTTTCATATGTAAGCAAAAAATTATATATATTTTTTCTCGGAAGAGCGTTTGCTCCTTTCTTAAAGCTAATAAATACACGCATTATTGAATTTGAATTGCGCACAATTTTACCCGATAAATTCTCAATTTACCACCATTGCTCAAGAGCGATAGTGTACAGAACTTTGACTCGATGACTATTCAAACTATCTCAAGTTTATATCTGTTCCGTCAGTCATTTCCAAAATCTAACTACATAAAATCCGAGAAAAAATGCGCAGTTTGATAACAAAAAGCGCATTTTATTAAATGCTCCAGTAGTACAAATACTTGTAAAAATAAAACAAAGAGAAGCGTTCATATCTTCATATCTTGACACGATCGTGTCGTGAGTAAATAAATTATGCTGCTGGTGAATATTTTTGTCGATTTGTACTATTTGATATATCTGTAACAGTACACTTGCCTCTTGCCCTCGTCGACGCTTCTAACCGCTCGTGTTGAAATTTATTTCATCGATGTATCATAACCGTAGCGATAAAGCAGTCAATTCGCGAGAGGATGCAATCGATTAAACGAATGCCACGTACGTAATGCGCGCGGCATTAGAAACTTCGATACGTACTCGACATAAGCAAAATAAGAAGCCGCGGACAGCAACAAGATACTCGGCGTTAACGTCATTCCTGTTTACCCGCTGCGTGCGCCGTGAGATTTGTATCTGACAAATCGATAAAGTACCTTACTTGCTCAGCACACCGCGTAAACAGATGTTTCGCCGCTCGCGGCGTCCGTTTCATTTTTTTCCTTTCCTCCCCTCTCGCATTATGCCTTTCGCGCCCCGCGAGAATAGGAGTTCTCTCTTATCTGTACACAATCCAGTGGCGTAACGGTCTGACATTGAAGTCTCATATGTCTCTCGTTACCGCTGCTACTCGCAGGGCAATTACCTGTGGCCGAGTTATTTTTAAACCCGCCGTTCATTGGCGACGCGACCGAAGTAGCAATCTCAATTTCCGTTTTCCTCGGCGACGAGTAGGGGCGCAAAAGAAACTCAGACTTTTAATACACTTTTTTATTTCAAGGCTGACGACACGAGGCTCGTTATCTTTTGCGTCTCGTCGCTAATTAGACTCGTATACACGCGATTCTGATAACATGTCAATGCCATGGTGCAATGTCTCGCACGATCGATTATCCTGCACAAGATAAGATCTAAACAAAAGACACCTGAACGTGCAGAATCGTCTATCGAGAATGAAAAGAATAGTTCCCAATATCGGTTGAGAATGCATATATGTGGAATAAATTCCATCAGTCGATTATTATAATATTATAAGATACAATAAATTTTTAGAATATTTTTTTAATAATCCTAAAATCGATATAATAAAATATTTCATATTTATATATTTATCATAATTTAGTTTAATAAAAATTATCACTATTGTCATTTAAAATGTAAATGCAACTATTTGTTATTACATTTTATTACAAATTCCAAATTGTTTTTAATGTTTATTAAAAATAGCTTTTCTTTAAATTTAATTAATTTTTTAAATTAATTGTAACGAAGACTTAAATTGTTTTTTGCAAGAAAAAAAATTTATGTAAAATAATAAAAATGTTAAGTGAAAAACAAAATTTTGCGCCAAATAAAATACAAAAACAAAAATACAATTTTTATTAAGATATATGTTTTTAATTTTGTATTGTCATATCAAGTACAGCGAAACTCGTGACGTCTTCGTATTTGCGACATCTTATCTCAAAGAGATAAGGCATGCGTTTGATCGATGTTTCGTTGAGGACGCTCTTGGCAAATCACCTGCTAATGTGTTCTTGAAATAACGAACAAAGAGAGATATACGGTGTCAGATTTTTTGCACGAATATTAGTCGTGAAATATTAGCAGAATCGCTCTGGCGCTTTGTGTCCGGAATTTTTTGCACACTCTAGCGAAATGTAACAACGCCAAATGAAAACGGAGCAAATTGTATAAAAAGAAAGCAAACAATTAAAATTAAAATATTTTGTCATGGATAATAATAAAGATGAAATAAAGATTTCACAGATACTCTTAATTACCGAGAAGACTTTTAATCAACGAGTAATCTTAAATATCGCGTAATCAAGTTTCTTATCATTATTTGGCATTTCATGGCAAGTACATTAAGTAGTGCAGTATCATACATCCTGGAATTGAATTAATTTTTAACCGACACACGCAGTAATGCGAGATACCGATCTCTCAATATTTTCCTCATCACATTTTTATCAACGTCACGTTTATACGCTTGTTATTAATGCAACCGACCGCTTGGCTTATACTGTGTGGAGTGTTTTGCGATTCCTGATGACTGTTTTCTAACTGTTGACCACGGCGATTTCATAAACAGCCCGGGGTCTGGTATCTTCGCAACGTATCTCTCTGTTGCGAGAGCGAACACCGTCTCTCTAGAAAAGGATCCGCAGAGAGCGGATGTGCTCGGAGAAGTGAAAGTCTGAGGTTCCGCGTCTCTACGTCATTATTCTTTGCCAATGACAATTACAACGAATGAGAACGGCATGGCAGGCGGCGGGGAATCGTCCCGACGACGCCGGCCGGCTCGCTTCTTCCCGGCGAAGCCGGCGATCGGTGTCACTGTGTCGAGCTACTACCGATGACGTCACACAACTGCTCAATCCGCGAGTTCGTCGTCCCCCTCTTCTCCCCTTTCCCAACCAACCGCGAACAGCAGCGCCGTCGCTGAATAAGGAACACGAGCAACGAGCGATTGCCAGCTGGTTGTAAGAGATATGCGCGAGCGCATGCACAAAAGCAAAAATCGACTAACAAAAAGCACTTGTGACGTTTTTCTAGATAAAAAAAAAGCGCACGATTAAAAGAAGGTCTGGTAATTTGCAACGAGCGAATAATTGCGATTATGCAATAAGCTCTTTTCAATTGATTCGATTAAGCTGACAGTAAAAAAAACATATATTTATGATTCCGATACCACCGTCCCCTGCCAACGATGTTATTCATAATTAATTGCTGCGTCATGGGAAATTGATATAAATATTAATATAATCGAAAAGCTGGTACAGAACATATAAATCTGACGACAGTAATTGGTACTGAACTAATTATATTATTTAAGGATGTTTTAGCTATACAATACGAACTAAAAATTATCGAAATTTAAAAAACTGAAGCTTTTTTAGTTCTCTAGGTTTTTTTTTTCTAATCAACAACAAAAAATTTTAGTCGCGAATGCCCGAATTTTGGCCCTGAAATTAATTGCAAATAAAAAAACAATGAAAAATTTAATGTATAGTATAATAGTTTTTGCAGCGAAAATTACTATATTTTGCTAGAGTTTTAAATAAATAACTTTTAAACGAATAAATTAAGTAAATCTAAATGAATTTTTTTATGAATATCTATTAGAGGTTTATTAGTTATATGTGAAAGAGGTTATATGTAAAAATTTTGAATTAATTAGTAATGTTGTCTCCATCAAATTTGCAAGTACTGCAAAATGCGATTTTACAAAGAATCAAGACAAGACAAAAAATTAAACAACTTTTAAACCAATAAGTGAATTGTGCTCAAATTTTACACAGATACTCAAACGTAATACTAGAATATACTATAAAATTTTTATATTTTTAGTAATGTTTTGAGATATAACACATACATCCTTAATTGTAATGCGATTGAAACAGATCAATGATTGACGAAAATGTTCTCAGCGCTGCGGATTTGAAAAAGCAAACTGATATATCTTTAAAGCGTATTTTTACAACAAAGTTCCGATAATACGAGGCACAAATATTATCTGAAAAAAATTTCACACTCGCGCTATCAGCGTGACGTGAGAAGAGATTTTTTTTCTATTACGGCGATGTTCGCTTAATAGCCCCGTTCAAGGTGAGACGCAACGATAATTGGTCAATCGGACGTACGGCTGATAATTCCCCATTCCACGACCTTAGCGCACTTGTCGTCATCGGCTGTCCTGAGCTACCGCCGCTCATTTATTACGCGAGCGCGCGCGTCACGTCATCGCGGTTCGCGTATCGCGGAAACCGTCACGGTCGCCCCTTCGCCATACCTAGAGCCCACTCTATCGGGAAGCCATCACGAGGATAGCGACATCTCATTTTTACAATTGACTTAATTTATAATATCATATACCTGTACACGAGACGCGTAACGTCGTTACATAACGCCGACCTTCTCTCTCTCTCTCTCTCTCTCTATCTATCTATCTCTCTCCGTTAGCCGATAATCAAATACACCGCTATTCAAATGTATTCGCGACGCCGGTAATTTCCCGCTCCGCCGCTCCGTTTCCGAATATTTAACATCTTAGATGCCGCGATCGAGATAAGCAGTGCCGTGATAGGGCACCTCAACGGCGGATACGCGATACTCGACGAAAAGAAGTATCCACGCGCGCGCGTATCTTTCATACGCGATAAGAAATTTCCGCATTCCGGTCCGCCGCGATCGAGTGATTTTCTGGGGCGCGGGATTTGTTTCCGTCAATTTCGATAATTGACCGCGTCTTTCCCAGCGAGCCTCCTTCATTTCCGTCTAGCTCTCGTCCGGGCGTTGTCGGTACGTTGAGCGAACGGCAAAGAGGAGGTGAGGAGGGGGGCGGGGAGAAGACGCAGGCGTCCAAAAAGCAGGTCACATCGCGGCGATAACGGTAGTCCGTAACAGCGCGATGGTGCAACGGATGGCATCCACGTGCGGCGGAGAAAGAGGAACCCCCCCCCATATCTCTCTCTCTCTCTCTCTCTTTCTTTCTATTTCTCCCTCCCTTCTCTCCCACTTCCCTCGCGCACAGCGTGACTATTCGTAGTTACTCGTGGAGTAAAAGCGCGACGACGACGACGACGACGTTACAATGGCGATCCCAAACGTAACGGGCTTTCCCACGCATCATTACAGGTCATTACGCAGTTAGCAATCTTCTGGAAAGTCCGCACGCAACTTGAACGTCGTTCTACGGACTCGTTTTGCTTCAATCTAGTGTCGCGAATCGTCGCAACGCACGCGTTTCCGTGTTTGAGAGCGTATCTCACTCTCAAAAGTTTACGGGACGGATGATTATTCACCTCGCGGTAAATTTTACATAATCGCACCCAATCGCCTTTTTCCTCCTTCTCTCCGTAGAAAAGCTCGCTTCAAAAATATGTAAGATACTGTAATTAAGGAGGACAAACAAGAGGTTGTTCGTGCTTCCTGTAAAAACAGGAAAATGCGGCTCACGATAATCTCGTCGCAAGGTATTTCGAGGCTTTGTCGCGCACAGCACAATCTCTCCCTCCCCCCTCTCTCTCTCTCTTTTTCTACGCTGACGCCGTCAACTGCGACGATTACGAAATTGAGGAGGACAATTGCTTGCTATCAGAGGCCGCCCTCGACGGGGGCGGAGCACCCGCTTTGTCCCACTCGCGTTTGCAAAAAGTAACGTTACAACATATCAAAGGTAAAATTATCGGAGGTAATTTATTATCCCCCTCCCCTCCTGCATAATAACATAATAGTCGGACAATTATCGGCGGTACTTTTAATCACAGGGCGAACGAAGCGCGTAAGACGCTCGCGAGCAATCGGTTGCAATGTTAAATACGGCGAAACATTTATCGCTGACGTAATTAATACGTTTCTCTGCTGCGTCGCGCGTTCCTGGGCGACGACGTGTTTCTGAGTGAATGCGGTTCTATATCTATCGAAGGACGCCGAGGGTGTCAACGTTCACCCGCGCGCGCGAAAGTGAAAATCTGGGCTACCGAGAGAGAGAGAGAGAGAAAGAGAGAGAGAGAGCCTCGTTTATATCTCAGCTTTTATTGGTCCCGCAGTGATGCAACAACGGCTCGATCATGCTGTCGACGGTGTTTGTAATCGCTGTGTCAATTATACGGGCGCATTTCGTCCTCTAAGCCTTTACTTTACCGGATGCACCGGATGTATCTGTGAGTCACGAGTGACGCCCCCTCGACGTTGCACATGTGCGCGTGTGTGCACGGAGACACCTAATATTTTTCGTTTGTTTTTTACATTTTTTAATAGTTTTTTATAGTTGTAATAATTCAATGACGTAGGGTGAGAAGATGTAGGGTGAAAACGAGAGAATGTTCTTGAGAAAATAAATGAAAAGTGATTATAAAAAAAAAAGTCCTACTTTAATGAGATTAGACTGATAACGACACAGCTGTCGAACGAGGAGCGATACTAGGAGCGGATACGCCTCGTTTTCGAGGAACGACCGTTTACATTGTTCTACACAGAGTGTACGTACGAGACTCTCCACGTGACCGTGCGAATGCATATTTCTCTCCACAGTGCACACTGGCGGTGTGGCAATAACAAACTGCGGGGCGAGAGCGATACCTGTCACCCGGCGGAACCAGTTCCTCGACTCGCTAGCGGTCCATGTGCCTCGGCCTCGGTTTATCCGCGTGCCGCCGCCGGTCCCTCTCTCGATACACTTCGTTATCGCGAGACGAGAGTGTCAACTCC
>QKQZ01009654.1:0-12627 GCA_003595255.1 Solenopsis fugax | reverse complement strand
GTTTTAAGGTAAAAATGTAAACCAAGTCCCCTTCTCGGCTATTTGTAAGCTTGAAGTGAAATATATATATATATATATATAATTACATAGACAACATATTACTCTTTGAAATAATTGCTACACTACTTTTAACAAATAAAATGCAAGTGATAGTATCT
Source organism: Solenopsis fugax (assembly GCA_003595255.1). Lineage (NCBI taxonomy): Eukaryota > Metazoa > Arthropoda > Insecta > Hymenoptera > Formicidae > Solenopsis > Solenopsis fugax. The sequence continues at coordinate 12,469 of QKQZ01009654.1, read as the reverse complement.
TTCTTTTTTTAATAAAACCCAAGTGGTGGTATCTTTAATTTCTTTTTAAATAAAATTCAAGTTATATATATATATTGCTGTCACAAGTTCATGTTTATATATATTTATATATAAGACACCGAACATGTGACAGCAATTTGACAGTTCTTTGTCATAACATTATCAAGAGGCGCGGTCGCGACTCGCGCCAGGTTTACGCTTTAGCGAGTATAGCAGACCGACCCTCTCTTTTACGCGAGTCGGCGAGTTCGAGACATGCGAGATTATCCTACAGTAATAACGGTTGAACCGATCAGGTTCTGAATGATAGCTCGGAACGATAGCTTGGAAAAAATGACATAATAAAAATGTTTTTATTTTTTCTCTCCGTGACCTACGAGCGGAGCTGTCGCAAAGCAAAGTCAATTCTATATCTCGATTCATGTTAAGAAACATCATCGCCAAGCGAATCTTATCGAGTATACGTTTTCGACACAGTGGCGCTGGTGATCTAAGTTTTCGGGCCAGTCTACTCCATACCATTGCAAAAATTATTTTTTACAGCATGATATCTCATGTATCTATGTTTTCGGGCCAGTCTGCTCCATATCATTGCAAAAATTACTTTTTACAGCATAATATCTCATGTATCTATGTTTTCGGGCCTGTCTGCTCCATACCATTGCAAAAATTATTTTTTACAGCATAATATTTCATATATTTATATTTTCCGCCAGTCCACTCCATACTATTGCAATAATTATTTTTTACAGCAAGATATTTCATCTATTTAAGGTTTCCTCCTGTCTACTCCATACCATTGCAATAATTATTTTTTACAGCAAGATATTTCATTTATTAAAGGTTTCCTCCTGTCTACTTCATTAAGCAAAAATAAAAAATTGTTCAAACTCCACTTTTCTTTTTAAAAATCATCTTTCCAACGAAAAACTTTTAAGGACTTTAAAATCACAAAAAAAATATATATTGCTTAACACTACAAAACACGTGATATCAACACAAAATTACTTTTTTAAAAAAAGGTAAAAAAAAGCGCCAAGTGTGTGTGTGTGTGTATACTCTTTAAATCTTTATTTTTTATTTTTTTTACAAAACCCAAGTGGTACTTTGTTTATATCCTCATTGAAAAATTTTCCTATTCTAACCCATGTGATACTCCCTTTAATTTCTATACAAAACCTAAGTGGTACTATCTATGTTTTATCATTGAAAAATCTTTCTATTCCAATCCAAGTGATATTTACTTAAAAATAAATATCTTAAATTCAATACAGCATAAATGTATATTTCCAAAAAAATGTATGAAATCTTTAAATTGCGCCAATTACATAGAGAACATATTGCTCTTTGAAATAATTGCTACACTACTTTTAACAAATAAAATGCAAGTGATAGTATCTTTCTTTTTTTAATAAAACCCAAGTGGTGGTATCTTTAATTTCTTTTTAAATAAAATTCAAGTGATACTATCTGGGTATTTCCATTGAAAAATCTTTCTGTTCTAACCCAAGTGGATATATTTAATTTAAAAAAGTTTCAATGGAATATATAACATTTAATCTCCAAGAATTAAAGAGAAAACAGAAATGAAAAAGTTTTATTAAAATAAAAAATTTTTAAACTACAAAAACTTGGCGCTGCTAGATGTCTAAATATAATCGAAATATAATGTTGTAAAATATAATAGTTATAATAACTTAAAAAATTATAATGATTTACAATGTTACTTGTAAAAGAAACAAATGTTAAAGAAACTTAATTTTTAACTTACTTCGCGCAATTACTTTTATAATGCATATCTTACAAGTGTTACATTTATCACATTCTTTCTTATGTAAATTCTTATTATTATTTTTCTTATCTAGCAGCGCCAAGTTTAAAAATTTTTTATTTTATTATAACTTTTTCATTTCTGTTTTCTCTTTAATTCTTGGAGATTAAATGTTATATATTCCATTGAAACTTTTTTAAATTAAATATATCCACTTGGGTTAGAACAGACAGATTTTTCAATGGAAATACGCAGATTGTACCACTTAAATTTTATTTAAAAAGAAATTAAAGATATCACCACTTGGGTTTTATTAAAAGAAAAAGATACTATCACTTGCATTTTATTTGTTAAAAGTAGTACAGCAATAATTTCAAAGAGCAATATATTCTCTTTATAATTGGTGGAATTTAAAGATTTCATACATTTTTTTTTGAAAAATACATTTAGATTGGATTAAATGTTTAAAAAGAAATTAAAGATACCACCACTCAGGTTTTATTAAAAAAATAAAGATTCTATCACTTGCATTTTATTTGTTAAAAGTAGTGTAGCAATTATTTCAAAGAGCAATATGTTCTCTATATAATTGGCGCAATTTAAAGATTTCATACATTTTTTTGGAAAAATACATTTAGGTTGGATTAAATTTAAGATATTTATTTTTAAGTAAATACCACTTGGATTGGAATAGGAAGATTTTTTAATGATAAAACAGAGATAGTACCACTTAGGTTTTGTATAGAAATTAAAGGGAGCACCACATGGGTTACAATAGGAAAATTTTTCAATGAGGATATAAAGAAAGTACCACTTGAGTTTTGTAAAAAAAAAAAGATTTAAAGAGTACACACACACACACACACACACGCACACGCACACGCACACGCACACGCACACGCACACACACACACACACACACACACACACACACTTGGCGCTTTTTTTTAAAAGGTAATTTTGTACTGATAGAATAGACGCGAATATGTATTTTCAGTCATTATACGAAAATGAAAAAAAAATCCTTGTAAATCATTATTTAAAAGGTCTTAAAATTTTGAAAGGTAATTGATTTAAGATAATTAAAGAGTAGAGAATTCAAATATAATATATCAAACATTTTGTGATTACTTTTGCGGTTTATTGTAAAATTTGTTCCAAAGTTCGAAAGGACTCGTGTACAAATCGGACTTTTACATCGAAATTGCAATCTGATCATAGCACTAGCGATCAGCCGATCAAATCTAGTCCTAGAAATGTTAAATTAGTAAAATATTATGAGTCGGAGTAATTGAATTTTATTGATTTCAACTTTAATTATATAATAACGATATCATAACATATGACCGAGAAACGTCTGATTATATAAACTGTCACTAATTTTTTTTTTATAAAATTTTTATTTTTGACTGTCAAATTGCTCGTTTTTACTGAATACTAAAAAAAATACATTAAAATCTTTTAACATACTATTTAAAAATCTATAAAAGTAGGAGTGTTTGATTTGGACCAGGGGGTGATCCGATTTGGAACCACTGGTTCCAAATGTAAAAACTATAATGGAAAAAGCGTTTTTACATTTTCCATTATAGTTCAACACAGGTGAGAGATACGTGAAAATGGTCTGAAGCAAAAATTAAGGGAATTAAATTATTTTTTCAACGGCACCTTCGGTTGTACAATCGGACTTTATTTGCGCCTTATAGAGAGCAAAAACTACAAATAGGTCCGACTTACCCGACTCTCCCCTACAAAATTTTAGCAAATCAGAAGAACCAATTTTAAGTAACAAGAACATAACAGCACGCGATTCTTTTACAAATTTAATAAATATTAGAGAAATATTTGACCGATAATGTACAATATACAAATTGAAACAAGATCGCTTTCTACGGTCAAGCTAGATCTTAGTGCTTTTATATATTTGAAAAAAGATACATAAAAATCACACAAGTAAAATATATAAAAGCACTAAGATCTAGCTTGACCGTAGAAGGCGTTCTTGTTCCAATTAATAAATATTTATATTAATTAACCATTTATGCAATTATTATATTTATATTAATTAAACATTGAAACAATAATTAAATTAACAAAGAACCACTGCAAAGAGTGGATTTTTCGACCCTCGATTTTGAAATTGAATTTTATGCCAAGAAATAGTTTATGATGAGACATCACAGAAAAGTTTTTCGTTGAGCATACGATTAGTTTCAGAGATGCAAAGGATCAAAGTGGTCAACCACCTACTAAGAAAATATAAACTAATAACGCTTTATAGCACGAATTTTGTTAAATTTTTTTGAAAGTTGGTACGCATGAGTTCTTTGAGTTGCTGATTACGAATTTAATGTCACATTTCAAAAGTTCAAAATATTCTCGCACAACATATTACTACTGTAAAACTTGAGATCTTCAACATGTCTCTTTTAGACAACTTTCAAACATCTTTCAGATAAATTTTTATTAATATCTTGAAGACATAATTTTTTGTGAGGAACTTATTTGAGTTTGTTTGTTGTTTGATAAACTTAGAAAACTTTTATATTATTGGATATAATACTATGCAGTTAAGAAAAATTACGAAAACTGCAATGAAAAATCACGTTTGCAGTGAAAAAGCTTCTAAATATAACAAGTAAAACTAGCATTCTAACCTTTATGCATATAACGTATCCACAATTTGAATTTGATGTTTTTTTAAAAAAAACTAATCAAAAGAATGCTTTTTCCATTCAAAAATTGTCGTTAATTACTTTCCAAAATCTGATAGAAAATTCATAAACGGGCCGAAAAAACTATAATATAAGAAGTGAATGATTGTTCCAATATTTGTATCTGCTATTTACTATATGTATATCCGCCATTTTAATTTTTAAAATCTAACATCAGATTCGTAATCAGCAACTCAAAGAACCCATAGGTACCGATTTTCGAAAAAATTAAACAAAAATTCGTGCTATAAAGCGTTGATAGTATCCTACGTTCTTAATAGTTGGTAACCCCTTTGACGCTATATATTTCTGAAACCAATCGCATGCTCAATGTAAAACATTTTTGTGATTAAAATCTCGTCATGAGCTCATTTGGTATAAAATTCAATTGAAAAATCGGGGACTGAAAAACGGGCATTTTTTGGTTGTTTACCACTCGAAAATGCGGAAAACTTCAAATTAAAGGCTTCAAATTAGAGGCTTCACATTAGATAACATGCCAATTTTAAAATAGGATAAAAATTAATATCAATTTTTTAATTTGTGCTCGGAAACACGGGTCATTATAAGGTATAAGTACAATAAAATAAAAATGTGTATACAGGGTGATTCAAAATAACTTTATGTCCTAGAAATGACATACAGAGTGTTTGTTAATGGTTGTCTCCACGTTTTACCATAAGAGCTGATTTACCGCTGATTTACCGACAATTTTATATATAATGTATATCTATATATATATAAAATCAGCTCTTATGGTAAAACGTTGGGACAACCATTAACAAACACCCTGTATATTTCTGAGGTTATTCTGAAACGAGACTTTTCCTTTAGTAAAAATTTGTCCAAAAATTAGTTTTTAAATTATTCAAATAAATAGTTATTTAATCACGGTGCGCGTATGGAAGACGGTCTGCTATACTCGTTAAAGGGTAGACTTGGCTTGAGTCGCGACCGCGCCTCTAGGCAGGGGCGGCACAACTCGCTGTCTGAGAAAAACATTTACACTTTAACATTCAATGTCTCAAGGCAACATTCTTTCAATGTATTATGCTGGTATTATGGGTATAATAATCCATGATAAATGATAAAAATATTCTAAAATGCAATAAATAAAGATTACACAACCTATTTCTGACATATCCACTGTAGGCGTTTCCATTGAACTGTTTTCTTTCTTTGTAAATTCTTCAACCTCTTTTCTGGACGTTTTATCTAATACTTTATCCAATGGTTTCTTCAATTGTTGAGTATTTGGTTTAATGGAATGGTATTTCTTTAACAAAGCCTCTGTAGATTTCAGTGTAGAAGCAACCATTACCCTAATTGTACAAAGTAATTATTGTATATTTGTCAAAATAGATTTAGCCACAATTGTAAAATAATCTGCACTAACGGTTTGTTAAAACTTAACGTGTCTAGTTCCGACGTATTCGTGATGAGTGACTCCTGATTGTTTTGTTGTTGACTATTTAAATTTTTCAATACTTCATAATTAATTTTGGAAGATATCTTCTTTTCCTGTAGCATTTTTTCGATTGCTTCGCCTAATAGAAAAGAAACAATTAATAAATATTAAATGTTATTGCAGCACCCGCAAATTCAATAGATTTTATTCTCAGGACTTTTAACAGTTTTCACGAAAGACTTCAATTCACCGTAGAATTAGAACATGACCGTAGTTTAAATTTTTTGGACATTGTATTGAAAGTTGTTGACAATACAATCATCATTGATTGGTTCTACAAAAAAACTTTTTCAGGACATTATTTATAATTTTTTTCCTAACATCCGTTACGACAAAAAATTGGAATAATTTTTAATTTGATAGACAGAGCGATCTTATTGTCCCATCCTACCTTCCATCAGAACAACTTGGAACTAATTGTAAAATTGTTGTTAGAGAATGGATATCCTTTAGAATTTATATTCAAACATGTTGGAACAAGGATTAATTAATTAACACAAAACTTTCACCTAATTCTGTCGAGGATGCATCCATTCAGAATCAAGACAAGAAAAAAAGACACCAAAAAAATTTTTGTTATTCCGTATATCCGAAACATATCTGAAATAACTGCATCCTTGATAGATAAAAATGAATTCACAGTAAGCTTTAAGTGCATACAAAAAATGAATAATTTTATCAAAGTACACAAAGACAAAACGGATTGTAATTGCAATAACAATGTCGTTTACAGAATTAGCTGTAAAGAGTGCGATGCTACATGTGTGGGCCAAACAAAGAGACAACTGAGGACTAAAGTAAGAGAGCATATGAACAATATAAAGCTCGATCCATCGAGACATTCTGTGGTTACCGAGCATCGGATAAACTATGACCATACTTTTGATTGGGAAAAAATAGAAATTCTCGACTCAGAACCAAATTTAAAAAAAAGACTAATCTCAGAAATGATACACATTAAACTAACACAACAAACTAACGGAATAAACTCTCAAAAGGATACAGAATTTCTACACGATACATATTTTCATTTGCTTGACTCGGTCAAAAACAAGTAAAGATACATAATATCTGTCTCGTTTACCGCTCTGCCTCATTTGTGCTTTGTCTGTTACGGCAGTAAGATCGTTGGCCGATAGTGTGTGCTCACATAACTGCTGTTATTTACAATGTACATCACAGTAAGTTCGATTTATCGGGTGCGGTAGTGAGATGTATTATTTTATCTATAATTTTACTTCTCCTTTTATCGCGTAGATAACCATCGTTAACTATAATTACCGTCATTGAGTGTTATATGAATCCACGTTAGTGCTGTGTTCATTATGTAATTACTTGAGTGTTCGGATCTTGGCGTCTGTCTTACATTACCAATAAACGAAAGGACGGATTAACGAGTCTACGTGCACAATGAAAGCATCGTCTGGAGGTGTCACCGGTCCTCCATTTATAGCAGTAGTAGCAGGATACGTGAGCAACGATGTAGCAGCAAAAACTTTATAGAACTACGTATCGAACGGCTGTATTTTTGTATTTCTTTCGTCTTTTCGCTCGTTCAAAATTTTTAACATGTTTATTTTATAAGTAATTTATATCGGCTGAGGAAGGCTAAGTATAGCCGAATTATTTGCATTTATTTATGATTGTGATCGGAATAAAAATTTAATCAACATCCAAAATTGCTTGGCTCGTAATCTCGACCAGTTTTTAAATTTATGTTTTTTAACATTAATACGAGCGATTCTATTATCTATTACTGTTTAATAAATATTAAATATATCAAGAAAAAAGAAAATAGAAAATAAAAATCACTGGTTACCTGCAGTATTCGCGGGCGTCCTATGTTTTTTGGAGGCCGTTCTTCTTCTTTTCTTTTCAGGTTTACCTTCTTCCTTCTCTTTCAAACGCTTCTCTTCTTTTTCTTTTTGTTGAATAAGATAATCAGCGTTTACTTTATTCCAAAGGTCTGATTTAGATTGCGATTCCTTTTCCGAAAGAATATAGCTGTCTAATTCCTCATCATCGATGTCATTCGTATAGATTTCCTCAGAAGACTAAAAATAAATTTTAATGTTTAATATATAATTTAAGAAAGAATTGTTGAATGTGTACCAGAATACAGTAGTCTAAATCGTATCTCATCAACATTTTATATTTTTCCTTAATATAAGCAACATTTAAATATAAGGAAAGAATAAACTTGTGACCCCCTACGAATTTCTCTACATTTTAATAGGTTACACCATTCCTCTCCCACTAATAAAACATTTTTTTAATGTATGATCTGACATTAATAATTCTATTCAATGCGTGATAGTTGTCGAAAAATTATTGTTTAAAGTTTTTCGTATGTTATATTAAATTCGTAAACACGATTCGCTAACAACAAGTGTGTTGAGCAGACTAGACGAGCGGCCGGAATGCTGGATGTCACATGTTTAAGTCTTGCTTTATCCCAATTTTTCTTCTTTTCTTCTATAGTTTTTTTTATTTACAATCACAAGTTTTACAAGTGAATTATTAATTAATTTATTAAGTAAAAAAATAATTAAAATTAAAATTATTTACATACTCAATCAATAACTGTAATAGGGATTTAATTTAAAGAATGACTTCAAAAATAGCCCGTTTTTAATCTCATGATTGTGTACCAAATATCATGATCTAATATCAATCACAAAAAATTTTCAAGTTGAGGCGAATATTGGTTTAAGAGGTACAAGAGGGGGGAGGGGCAAGGAAGGTCAAAGTAGTCAAAGTTCATTAAAGTATCAGCTCATACATTTTGAAGCACAATTTTTATACAAATTAAGACTGTAAAGACAAAATCAGTGAGACAAAAAAGCCGATAAAAGCCAACACAACTTTTTACTATGTACCAATAAAATTCTTTATTAGTTATTAACAAGTTTCTGACGTTTCGACTCTTATTGTTAGATTGGGTCATCCTCAATGAAAACAGGAATCCGAAAGTAGAGATAGAATCGTCGCCGACAAGTAATTAAAAAGCTTTGTCAAGATATTAGAAAGACTTAAGACAAATGATGAACTCTACTGACAATGAGTAAATAAACCGTAATTGTAGAAACAATAAATAAAATATTATTTAAAAAAAGAATTTGTAAGAAAAACTTACTTGTCAAAAATAGTCAAAATTATGTATCCGCTGCGACAGTTCTTATGAGAACCTTGCAATAAACAAAAATGAGCGCAACGTTAAATTCAATACATAAATAGAAAGAAGGGGAAATATCAAGATTTTATGAACAGTTATGTATATTGGGTCAAGGAACTCCGTGTCTCGCTGTAAATTCAAGCCTAACTTCTGCTTGTGTATATAAATTATCTCAGAGATTAATCTTTTCTTAAAATTTTTCTCTTCGTCTAAAATCTAAACTTCATCCCAAGCAAAATCATGTGACGTATTTATTTTGTGATCAGAAATAATCGAAAGCTGTTCAGTATTGCGATTTATGATTTTTATGTTCGTTCTTGTCTTAAGGCATCTTATTTTTGATCGACATATGAAGCCTCGCAATTCTTATAATTAATTTTATAGACGACATTGGGTTGCGACAAAAAAAAGTCTGTCTTTTTAAACTTTAATGAATCTGCTTAATTTATTCATTCCAGTGTATGCAATTCTTATTGTTGACTCAGTTTAATGAGATTTTTGAATTTTTTCGATATTACCGGCACTTAAGGAATGGTAAAAAAAAACTATTTTTTCTGAATGGTTATCATTTGGTGTATTCTCAGTAACATTGTTGTAAAATTTAAAATTAGAATACAGCCTTTTTTTAATGGTCGAAAAAATTAACTCCAACGGGTAACCATTATTTAAAAGAATCTGGACTATCAAAATTTTCCTAATGAAATATAGGATATGATAAACTGAATACTCTGTCCACCAAGCTCATGGCTGTGTCTAACTTATGACAAAAAAGGATAACAAGAGAAAAAATTAAGTTAGTTTTGTCGCGAAATGACTTTCTTAAGATTTGTTTGAGACTTTTACTATTTACAAATAATGATATTCTCTATACATAATTCTTAGGGAGGTAACCAGACATGTTTAAAAGATAACTGCATTTAAAGTTAGTACTCTTAACATATGTTCCCTATGCTACACAAATAACACAAAGTCTAAAATCGGGTCATGAAACGTTTTCAAGACATCTACCCTAGTAGCAATTTGCTGCAAGATTGCTTTAAATCTTGCAGCAAACAAATTCTGTTAGCAGGACGTTATAATCTGTTTTCTCATTCTGCTCAAGTCCTCCGAAAGATTCTGTAAGGCAGATTCTTGCAAGAAGCGTATCTGCTGCAAGAATTGCAGCATTCTGTTTACAGACTGCAGTTAAGGGAAGAATCTGCTTCAATTAAGATCAATTTTTGCAGCAAGTATCTGCAAACAGTTCATTTGCATGTACATTGTACGAATCTTGCTGACAGACTGTCAACAGGACCATATTGAGAATAATCTATTGCACGTCTGACTCAATTTTGTTGCATTTAACTACAAGCAAATTCTGCTCTGTAGAAAATGCTACTAGGGTAAAGATGTTTTTTAAGACACATTTTCAAAAGTAGCCTTAAAGACATCTTTTAGACGTCTTAAAAATATCTTATGATGATTTTAGACTTTGAGTTGTCTAGGTAGGTATAGAAACAGTATGTTTTCAATTATAATACAAAAACGATATTTACAAACAGCATTTGTACAAAAATTAGAGGACTATAGATAAATATAATTCGAATCGCCTAAAACAAAGAAAACTGGAAGTAACAAGGCAAATATTAAATTATAAAGCTTTAGAAAGATTGGAATTTTCAGTAGTACGAGATGTATGGAGGACAAATTGCGAATGCTTTAACACGTCTTTTAACACTCTTTTCTTTCCAAATGTTCTATTAGGATATCGAACTTGTTTATTTATTTCCGACATTTATTAATTTTTTCAAAATATTTTTCAAAAAGTTCATAAATATAATATTTATGTGTAATAATCACGATCTGCAAAGGTTATTGTCAACTCGATAACAGTGTAACGTTGTCGTTAGACGTACAATCTACGCGAAATGTTCGTGATCATGAGCGATATAAACGATGTTTTCATCTCGTATTTTCGGATATATGCTTAGAATGTTTTCCTCACTTTTTTACGATAATAAATTATATAAATACGCTCTTTAATAAAATGGTTTAGTGTTAACGCTTGTTTTCGTTGAATTATTACATATATGGAGGGACTAACTTTTAACTGGGACTTGCGCGATAAAACTATTTTAAAATAACAGCCCGACGAAGTTGGTTTTTTAATGCCACGGATAATACGATTGTGTAAAGAATTAAGTTATAATACAGATATTCTTACAGAAATAACGTTCGCCTTCTTGCAGCTTCTATTTTTCCATTTCTCCTTTAAATTTAGTCTTAAAATTTAATTTTTAATATTGTCTTCTTCTTGAATGATACCCTTACAGAAATATACTTAATCTGATAATAATAATAATTTTGAATATTAAAATTACTAACAATATACTTAATATTTAAAATAAGTAATATATTACTTAAATTACTACCTATTATTTAATTCTGTTAGTATTACATTTCTGTAAGAATATCTGTATTATAACCTAATCCTTCATCTAATTAGCAGCAAATCTCGCAGGAAAATATCTGTCATTGAAAACCAGTTTGTTAGCACACATGGTAGCACGCAATACGCCATATTTCTAGCAGCGTCGCCTGCACGGCTACTAGTAAAATGCCTCGCATGCGATCTAGCAAAAAAAATCGCATCGTGTGCCGACAGCTTAACATTCAAAAAATTTAAGGAGTCACCTCTAACCTCCAATGTGAATTTCAATTTAGGATAAGAATTAAGCTATGTTCCGTTTCATGCATGATACATCATTTTATCTTTGTAATTCCCTGAATGTCAAATAAGGACGATTTGATACAACATGCGCATCATATGTGAAACGGAACGTAGCCTTAAATGTAATACACAATCCTGATATGACCGGAAAATGTAACGATTTAATTAACGAGAAACGGCATACTGGTCGAAAGCAGTTCTTAGTGCTTAGCATTTTTCTATGTGAATTTACAAACATTTACAAGATTCTTCAAACTGCGCGCCGAATTGTTCTTCTGGACTTAAACAGATTTTTAATAAAAACGCATTTCTACTATCCCGAGAAACTGAAAAGAAATTATTGCGAAAAATATTACCTCGACCTTTCTTTTCAGTTTCTCGGGATTAGGGGGGATAGTAGAAATGCGTACAAACATAAAAAATAATTAAATTGATTAGTAATTTAATTTCGTCATATTACATTCGAAGTTCTCAAAAATCTGTGTTAGCACGTTCACTACGCATGGCGCCTATCGAAGCCTTCCGTTCGGGTATACGCATAGCATAGAACTTATAGTAATGGAAGGAAAATACGGCCGACGAGCTGTGAGCAAGATGTAAAGGACAGAACTATATCTTTCTGTCCTTCTCA
>QKQZ01009652.1:0-22101 GCA_003595255.1 Solenopsis fugax | reverse complement strand
GGCGGCGTTCACCTTCGCGCTCGCGTGAGAGGCGGATGCTCTTTCAGCGGCGTCGTTCGTACCAGACGGTGCAATAGCCAGCCGTGTGTACCGCTGCATCGACACGTCGCAAACGATGCAACGTCGTGCATATGACGGAGCCTCGCGCACGCTTTGAGGTCGGTCGCGGGGAGTTAGAAATCTAGCTGCCGTACGTCGGAAAGACCAAGTCTTTTCTTTTCTTTCTTTTTTTTTTTTTTGCACGTCGACCTTAGTATCAGGCGGAAAGTAGTTAATATTGACCTCCAGTATCACACCTGAAGCGAACCGTTCGAGCCAAAGATAAGCAGTTTCGCTTATCGATTGGAACATCGTTAGCGTAACGGGGTGCTGCCTACATCCGCCAAGGTGGATGAGGCAGACTTGATGATTAAATCATCACGAAAAGCCGCTGTACTTCCGCGTCATTATCAATGCAATTATTCGTTGGGACTAAATCAAGGTCCACGGCCGCGAGTTCGGCGCCAAGCGTAAGATTGCAAGATCGTTACATTTCAATAATCAATAGAAGATGGGATTCCCAGATAGCAAAACACTTCCGTCTCCAGAAAACGTATTCTTCTATCGGGCGCAGTGACTTCTGCATATACGTGCCAGAGCGACGTATACGCGAAACAACAAGTGAAAAGAGGAGCGTTTATCGTATATCGTAGTAACGGACGACTGATTGGATTCTTAGTGGGCTCAATCAATATCTCGAGGTCTTGTTGCGTAAGAAAAATCTCTTTATCGTTGCCCTACATGCCAGATGAGCGAAGATATTGCAATACGAACGTCGAGGAATTCAACGATGAGCACCTTCTAACTATTGATGTATAATTTTCTTTGCAATTTTCCTCTTCTCTTATATGCTAGGTTTGAGGAGAATATTTGCGATGCCGTGGTAGAAAACATGCTGTTGTATTTTGCACGTTAAAAATTATACATAAATAAATTGTATATAAGTATGCTATGTATTTCTTATATTTTTTTACATATTTCTAATTTAAATATATGCATTATATATTTTTTAAACCTATTATAATACTTTTGCATTATGTAATCGTATAAAACAAAAATGTTAATTAAATTAATATAAGATGTAATATAAAACTTGTATTTATTATTTAAAAATTTAAATAATAAATTTAATATATATTAAATATTAATATTATATTAATATTTATGTATATACAATACTCATTATATTATATATACACATATATGAATTTATATAATGTGTGTCATACGTATATATTATATGTTGAAAGAAGAAAAGAGACGAAGTGTACATAGAAAAGAGATGAGACTTGAATTGTTCAGCATCAAAAAAATATACGTTCTTTTAAATACATCCTTCAAATAATTTTTCTAATAATAGTCGAAGAGAAATAAGAAGGCACGATCAGTTACTAGTCAGTTATAGAAGTCGTTGACATGTCTAAAGGAACATCTGAAGAAATTGGTACAGCGCGGCCTGGTTCGCCAATTGGATCACTCAGATCAACGAACGCCGTGCGACACATATATCACCGGCAGCCCAGTGTCATTCAGTCACCCGACGTATATCGCACTCGTAGTACGCAGTACAAGGCCACGGCAGACGAACGTTTGATTGATATTCTGGCGAAGAGAAATTTTTCAAAGTCTCTGCTTCATAACGCTAAATCTTATCTTTTCTTGCACAATTAGGTCAAATATAGATGAAAACAGTATAGAGCTAGTTAAAAGTTAGGCATAGCTTGAGAAGGAAAATAATATCCAGATTAAGTTACATTAATCATCTGTTTTCATTCATGAAATCTCCAATCAATTAGCAATATTTTTAAAAATATCTATTGTATCTCATAGGATTATAATTGATTATTTTCTATAATTGTTGTGTATTGTATACATGTATATTATTTGTATTAAAAGATATATCAAAATATATATTTTTTCATATAACTATAATTAACATACAATTTTGGAAATAACAAAATTTTTTAAATTTAGCATATTAAATTCCTATCGAGAATCGTACGCTAAAATACGAAGATAATATATTGATTATTATAATAGATATATTCTTCATCTAAAAACTAAATCTTTTATTATTTTACATATTATTAATTCTTTTATTTTCTCTTATCTGTTATTTAGAAACGAAAAAATCAAGTTTAATTTTCCGTTTTATTTTTCAAATACAATACTCTCTTTAAATTTGGCTTTTCTAATCCCTCCACACGTAATTTCATAGACACCAGTGTCGTGCCTTTTTCATATCATAATAGTTTGATAAGTGGTATACATATAGTCCTATAATGTATATGCATACATATATACTTTCGTGTATTGCAGTGTGACAGCTTATTGTTAGCGTGTGCAACTGCGTGCGTGCAAAGTATACAGCAATTGAGCAGGCTCGTGCTGCGGTGAAGGTATTCCATTTTTTTTCCGCTCTTATCGCTCCACAAGGGTGATCAAAATTAGGAAAATTCTAAATGGAAGGACTCTTTGTGATATAAAATAAACATCTCCATTAACTGCATTCTGTAGTCAATTATGAGGTCTTGTTCTGCTGAGTCAAATAGATAAAAGAAATCGTACTTAAGACATATTTTCCTTTTTTATCTAGTAAAATAGGATATAAACGCCGTAAATGGAGACCATTACTTTTTATCTGTTAAAAAAGATATATATACTCGTAAACTGAACCTGCTTATGGTTGTAAAAAAAAATCTCAAAATCATGGAATTTCTTTCTGAATGTGTTTAACAAAAATGTTTTTAAGTATATAATAAGAATGTTTAATGAGAAATATTTAATAATATTGAAACATTTATTCCGCGTGTGAATATTGTAGAGAACATTGCAATGAGAGAAAATATTTGATATTTTTGAGACTACAATGTGTATAATAAAATGTTAAAATAGTTATGATTAGGAGATTTATTTTTATAGTTATTATTGTTACAATCTTAGTAATAATAATATACAATATTATTACCCAAAGTAATTACAATTTATAATTATTTAAAATAGATATCTTTTATTATTTTCAAAATTTTGAATATATTAATTATAATTATACAAATTATATAATCATATAAAAATATGAGTGCATTTTAATATAAATAATATATATGTACACATATAACGCACAACAGTTATAGAAAATAATTATAATTCTATAAGAATAGTTATAATTTTAAAGGATATATTTTTATTTAATTCGAGATTTCTTGAATGAAAGCAGGTGATTATATACCAACTTTATCTAAATTATAGTAATTACTCTTTTTTGTTAATGTAACACATGCGTTATTATTATTAATATTATAATAATAGCTATGAAAAACTGAAGTTATTAATCATACTTATTTTAACATTTAATTATAATCACAAATACGAAATACTTTTTTCTCAGTGTGTAAATTATCTAATTAAGTATTCACGTGAATGCAGTAAGTATGCAAAGTTTCACGAAAACGTGCGCTTAATGTGCAGCGAACAGTTAAGGGTACATCGACACGCGAGGTACAATCCCTAAGCCGATTGTGATACAGAGAGAATTAGCGAAACGTTTAAAGTGATTAACGCTTGGCGTGCTAATGCACGAACGTCTGGCTCGATACACGTCAGTGAACGCAAACGCCATTTTTCTTTCGAATACTTTCCTCCGGCAGAAATCGACGTAAGCGGCGGCCTGAGCTTAACTTCAAAACGGCAATGCGAACGGACAACAAAAAGGTACGCCGCTATGCAGTTATATTATGAACAAACATTGTCTTAAAGATGTATTACCCGTGTAATTCTTGCAAAGTAAATTGAAATTCGAAATAGAAATTGAAAATTTGAATTGTATTAATATTTATATTTTAAATAAATTATATAACTACAAAAATTTTGTGAACAATATTATATTTTTATTTAACAACATATTTTTATAGTTTTAATTTCTCTTATAAAGAATTAAATTATTTTAAAATGACAATAATCTTAATTTGTTTGTACAAGTACTTCAAGCCTTTAAGATGATTTATGCAAAGTTTTGTTACGATTCTGAGATTAATTATAAATTTGTGAATAAATAAATTAAAATAAATTTTATTTATTTACAGAACGACTAATCTCTACATCGTTACAAAACATTACATAAATCATCTTGAATACTTAAAATACTTGTATTAAAAAATTCAGCTTTTTGTTTTTATATCTTAATTATTCCGTTGGAACACATTTCTACTTTTTATTGAAATCATTTTTTATCAAGGTTCCAAATCGCCACTAAATGTTTTGTATTTTTTTTCACATGCAACCTGGAACAATCTGTGATGTTTTCATTATTTTGAAAATATACGTAATCCTTAAGCTCCTTCCTTTTAATTAGCGTAATACTGTTCGGGGAAATAAAAATTTCATTCTTCGTTGAGTTACATCTCGACTCGTTCAACGCACGGAGGAGAGATCAAAAACACGCAATTACAAAAGTATGAAATAAGTGGTCGGCTATTAGTTGTCATTAGCGGTAATTATTATGGGAAAATGTCTGTTTTAAGTGGACGTTGTGCGATCACTGACATTAATCGATGCGCTTGAGAAGCGATTTTTCGGTGGAGGCAAGGATTTAGACAATCTTCCGCAGAAAATCAAAATACGCCACACGTTCACAGATACATGGATAAATCAATCCCGGAATGATTAATACACGGAATTATTTTTCTTCGGATCACCCGGTATGACGAACGGACACGTGTTTGCGGCGATATGTCGCCGCGCGATTTTCGTGTGACGCTCCGAAGCCATTGACCTTCCTTCATTTCTGTGCCACTTTGTACGGCTAATTCGATTACGCGCGCTGCAAATTATCGGGCGCCTCGTATTCTTATCGGGAAGAAATCTCGCGTAATCTGATTCGCATAATTCCGACTCCTTCAGCAGCCTATTAAATCGAGATTCCTGGTAAGGAGGGTCTACACACGCGTTTCGCAGCATTTCCTTATTCCATCTGCGAAGCCTACTTTTTAAAAATATATTCATCGCCCTCGTATAGATCTTTCTCCTCTCATCTCGAGCGTTTCACCTCGCTCGCGCCGATTCGATTGAGTAGATCGGCTGAAAAAATTGGCCTCCCGTGACGAAGTAAAACTTTTTACATCGAGAAACGAACGTGGCAATTTCAGAAAGCAGCATCTCGAATTCGGAGATATTTTGTTTAAAAAAATTAATAATAATGTTACATTAAATAATATTATTATCTCAAATAATATTACTATTTCTTTAATTGAATTGTTGCATGATAAACATGTTGGGATCCAGTTTACTCTCAAACAATTCTCGGTGAGAAATGACCTATCAAGAGGCGCGGTCGCGTCTCGCGCCAATTGCACGCGAAGCGAATTGAATCGACATTAGTTTGATGATTTTGACGTCGAATAAATGTTGATTCGACATCGATTTCGCATTATCATTTCTCACTGGGTTACATTAAATGAAATAATTACATTGCACAAAACATATTTTTGTTTCGCACTCCGTACCATTTCATACACACACTGAAAAAACAGACTGGTTATAACTACCAAATGTGTAGTGAAATAGTATCAATTAAATATTTGGTCAATGTAACCAAAAATAATTTTACTTTTCTAAATATTTAGTAACTTATACCAGATTTGATAATACTTACTAAACATTTAGTAAAATAAAATTATTTTTGGTTCTATTGACAAAATATTTAATTGATACTATTTCACTATACATTTGGTAGTTATAACCAGACCTTTTTTTCAGTGCAGTTATTAAAGGCGCATAAATCAAAATGCAAATCGATCGTTTGTGACGAAACTCCTGATATGTGCAGTGAGAGAAATGTTTTGTAAAATCAACCAAAGTTTGGTTGATTAGTGATCAAATGAATTTTATAGTGATAGTTACTAAATATATAGTTGTTTTGACCAAACAATTTGTAGTCTTAACCAAATAATTATTTTTATACAACAAATTACAAAAAGTTTTTGGTTTTTTTTGTTAAATGTAACAAAGTTTTTGGTACAAGTAACTATAAAATTCATTTGATCATTATACTACCAAACGATTTCTCTCAGTGTGGGTATCATTTCGTTTCTGTACTATCGGTTTTTGAGGGGAAAAATAGAAGAAAAAAATCATAGCAAGACACCCGTTATGCAAGCAAGTTACATTGTAAACATTATATCACGAGTTAATGCGGGATTGTCATTGCCGTTAAGAGGATCTCTCCTCCTCCTTGCTCGCGCGCACACGTGCACAGGCCTCGCCTTCGATTTGCCGCGCTCGTTCGAGCGCGCGAATCTGCATTCAAGTCGGGGTTTAATGGCCTGCAATTCGGCGTGTACATGTGCAGGTAGGCGCACTCTCGAGTGTGCGGGCGCGCGCGCGCGCACCCGCGCGAGTGCGAACGCACTCGTACACGCACACACACGAAATGCACACTCGTGAGAGACCTCGAAGAATCCGCTGAGTATAGAGCTCGCCCGCTAGAGAAGCGAATCTAGACTGCAGACGCTGTACACGTATATACAGGGTGGCGCAATTCGAGCGTGCGATGACCGATTATCGTACCAAAGAAAGAGAATTCCACGCGACAAGTATCTTACGCCTCTATCTACTTTCTTGTGGTTTTAGGCCTTTAACAGGATCATAAAGAGATGTTGGAAGATTGCCCAAATATCGTTTCTTATTGAATTTTGTACTATAAAATTTGTTAATATCTTTTGTAAATTTATTTTTTATTCAAATGCACTCTACATCTCAATAAGGACGTAATTTATAGTACACTGTAAAAAAGTCTGGTTATAACTACCAAATGTATAGTGAAATAGTATCAATTAAATATTTTGTAGATATAATCAAAAATAATTTTATTTTACTAAATGTTTAGTAAGTATTATCAAATCTGGTATAAGTTACTAAATATTTAGAAAAGTAAAATTATTTTTGGTTACATTGATCAAATATTTAATTGATACTATTTCACTATACATTTGGTAAGTATAACTAGTCTTTTTTTCAGTGTATGAATTTATTTATTTTCTCATGATTTTGTACCCTTAAAAAAATTAAAGGGAGATATTGAAAAGTCATCCAAATGTGTGTCACTTTTAATTGAACTTCGTACTGTAATTTATTGATATATTTTATGTGATTTTATTTATTTTACATTTAAGTTACATCTCAATAAAGACTTAATTTAAAATTTATCTACTTTTTTGTGATTTTAAATCTTTAAAAAACCAAAAAGGGATTGAAAATCAGCCAAATGTCATTTCTAATTGAATTCTGTATTATAAAAATAGTTTTCTTTTAATTTTTATAAACTTATTTTTTATTTAAGAAAATTACACGAGTGAATGAAGACATAATTTAAACAAATTGAAATAAGAACACCTTGTACGGTCAAGCTGGATCTTAGTGCTTTTTATAAATTTTACTTGTGTGATTTTTATATACCTTTTTTCAAATTCAACCGACTACGCGCCGAATTACTTTTCCGGTCATAACGCAGCTCTAAGTTGAACATGAACAGGTAATATCACATTTATTAAATTAGAAATAATTTAATAATTAGCGATGCTAACTTGCATCTTGATGTTAGACCCCTTATCCCCCCTGAAAAAACTGTAAAGAATTTATTGCGAAAAATATCAAATCACACAAGTAAAAATGTATAAAAAGCACTAAGATCCAGCTTGACCGTACAAGTTGTTCTTATTTTAAATTGTATGTATTACATTAACGGTCGAATATCTCCAACATAATTTAAAATTATTTTCTTGTTATTTTCTTTAAGAGAACCAAATGTATTGGAAAATCGTATGTAACTTCTAATTGGATTGTGGGATTTGCCGATACCTTTCATAAACTTAATTATTTTCAGAGTTCCGCTTAGATAAAAACTTTTTTAGATAAAAATAACATGTATTACATGTAAATTACAAATATAAGTACCGTCCGCAATTAAATTAAAATTAATTAAAATTAATTAAAATTGCAAAAACTGATTACGTTACTGATTGCGTATTCTAATATATTTTAATATATAATTTATGTACATGCATGTATATTTTGATTTTCGAAATATTTCTTACTCATGAAATTACAAACAAGACTCTGTTCTAAGTTAAAATTCAAAACTCCACTTTTAGAATTCGTCTAAAGTGGACTATGCAAACGACTCTAATTTACTGAAAATTAAATATAATTTAATGAGAATGAAATGCACCGCGCGCGTTTGTTCGTCGCTATTCCATCAACCAGAGAAGATTGGAAAACGTAACGGCTCTTACGTAGTCCAGAGATTTATTACGACGGAAACGCTAGCTATCGGATGGAATCGCGATGATTTTTGCCGAGCTACCAATAGTTAACATTTTTTTTTCTCAATGCGGGTAATGCATAAATAAAATGTTACTCACACGGTTGTTCCGCCGTTGCCCGATGCTCCGCTTCCTGTCAGATCCCAGATCAATGCACAACACAAATAATGCGAACGAGAGATCAATTACGATCGCGCGCTAATTATCACAGCAACTCGCGACACTTTGTTAACGGAACGACTCTCGGCGAAGCGACATTACGTATCGAAAGACACACTCGACCGCGCGACGATCCTGATGATCCAGATCGATATTCCGTCGGAACATTTCACAGTCATACACGAAAACTCAGAAATAACACGCGAGCTGGTGCGCGATGCGTTGGCCGGACGGATCTCGCGGTTATTCGCGTGGTCATCTTAACCTACACGCCGTCCCGCAACAACAACAACAACAACAAGCGATCTCGCTGTCTCGTCCGAACTCCGAACGTTTATCTCACTGCAGGTAGTGCAGGTTAGGTTACTCACAAAAACTCGGAACTCCTCTCGCGATGACGTCACACGAAGGGGTACGCGTATGACCGGTACGAAGCTCGCTGCGAGAGAGGCTCGCCGTCGCCTTCATGCTCCTCGTCAAAGAGAATCGAGCGGATCGAGCGGGAAACGTCTGTTGCGAAGGGAACATGGTGATCGCTTTCACTCGCGTCCGTCGCTCGACACACGGCGAAGAGTCAACACGGTGGCATCTCAGGACGATCGCCACCGTACATAACACACTCACCTCACAACATATCACTGCATAAACACTCGAACTCGTATCGTACGTACCGAGATACGCCCGGCGAGATTGGAGCTCGCCGGGTCTCCGCTCGTTGAAATGCGTCGCGTAGCCGCTGACCATCGCGTCGACTACTGGCCCGTCGCTTGTTACCCGTCGGCAGCCGAAATACGCATATCGCGGCGGCTAGGCTCTTCGTCGCACGATTATCACGCGTGTCGAAATCGAGCTTCCTGCGGATCTACCGTAATAAAACGCCGATACGAAATCGATCCGCGATCCGCCGCAAGTCCGCCCGCCGCCTCCCGCGATGCATTACTACTGGAGTGACGCCGCGGCGCCCCCCAACGGTCACCCGAAACGATGCGTATAACCGACCGGTAACTTTCCAGGAAAAAATTTCCACGAATAAAATGTACACACTGCCGTGCTCCTTGACAATGGCTGCGTTCAGCAGAAAAAGCAGCTTTGCAACTGTTGTAAAATTCTTTGATTCGATTGGTTCTTGCTCTTGGTTCCTGCCGGAACCAAGTGCAAGAATCAATCGAATCAAAGAATTTTACAACAGTTGCAAAGCTGCTCTTTCTGCTGAACGCAGCCAATATGTATATTTTTTTCTTGGACTCTGCTGTTCGCTTCAAACATTTTTGCTTATGTACGATCGTATTATTTGACTTAATGTGATCAAAAAGTTGAAAAAAATAAAGAATTCTCGTAGAAAAGCAATTAGGAATAGGAATTAGAATTTTAGAATCAATTTCCTCAATAAACGCTATAGATAAATAATTGAGTTAAATAATACGATTGTACATAAGTAAAAAAAGTTTGCAGCGAACAGCAGAGTCCAGGAAAAAAATATACACGTTGTCAAGGACCACGGCAATGTGTAAATTTTTTGCGTGGAAAAATTTGTTCCTGGACAGTTACCAGTCGGTTATTCGCGACGTTTCGGGGGACCGTTGGGGGGCGCCGCGGCGCCTATCTAGCAGTGATGCATTGTGGGAGGCGGCGGATCGCGGATCGATTTCGTGTCGGCGTTTTATCGCTGTAGATCCGTAGGAAGCTCGATTTCAGCACACGCGTGGCAATCGTGCAACGAGGATCCGACGCGATATGCGTATTTCGGCTGCCGACGGGTAACGAGCGACGGGCCAGTAGTCGACGCGATGGTCAGCGGCTACGCAACGCATTTCGGCGAGCTGGGAGTGGAGACCTGACGAGCTCCGATCTCGCCGGGCGTATCTCGGTACGTACGATACAAGTTCGAGTGTTTATGCAGTGATATATAGTGAGATGAGAGTGTTATGTACGGTGGCAATCGTTCTGAGACACCACCGTGTTGACTCTTCGCCGTGTGTCGAGCGACGGACGCGAGTGAAAGCGACCGCTATGTTCCCTTCGCAACGGACGTTTCCCGCTCGATTCTCTTTGACGAGGAGCATGAAGGCGACTGCGAGCCTCTCTCGCAGCGAGCTTCGTACCGGTCATACGCGTACCCCTTCGTGTGAGATCATCGCGAGCGGAGTTCCGTGTTTTCGTGAGTAACCTGCACTACCTGCAGTGAGATCGTTCGCGAAGACGCGCGCACGTTGTTGTTGTTGTTATTGTTCTTGCGGGACGGCGTGTAGGTTAAGATGACCCCGCGAGATCCGTCCGGCCAACGCATCGCGCACCAGCTCGCGTGTTATATCTGAGTTTTCGTGTACGACGGTGAAATGCTCTGACGGAATATCGATCTGGATCATCAGGATCGTCGCGCGGTCGAGTGTGTCTTTCGCTACGTGATGTCGCTTCGCCGAGAGTCGTTCCGTCAACAAAGTGTCGCGAGTTGCTGTGATAATTAGCACGCGATCGTAATTGATCTCTCGTTCGCATTGTTTGTGTTGTGCATTGACGTGGGATCTGAGAGGATGCGGAGCATCGGGCAACGGCGGAACAACCCTGTGGTGAGTAACATTATTTATATATTAATGAGAAAAAAAATTGTTAACTATTGGTAGCTCGGCAAAAATCATCGCGATTCCATCCGATGGCTAGCGATTCCATCCGATGGCTAGCGATTCCGCCGTAATAAATTCTGGACCATGTAAGAGCCGCTGCGTTTTCTAATCTTCTCTGGTTGATGGAATAGCGACGAACAAACGCGCGCGGTCCATTTTATTCTCATTAAATTATTATATATTTAATTTTCAGTAAATTAGAGTCGTTTGCATAGTCCACTTTAGACGAACTCTAAAAGTGGAGTTTTGCGTCAGAATTTTAGAATTTAGGACAGAGTCTTGTTTGTAATGTCGTGCGCAAGAAATATTTCGAAAATCAAAATATACATGCATGTACATAAAATATATATTAAAATATATTAGAATACGCATGTAACGTAATCAGTTTTTGCATTATTAATTTCTGCGGACGCTACTATATATTTTAGATAAAATAAAGAAAATTTAATTTTAATTTATTTAGATAAAGATAAAATTATGTATAGTTTTAGCTAGATAATTTTTAGATAAAATCGTTATTGAGCAAAACAACAATTTAATTTATGAGAACAATATGTTCATATTTTTATTTCTAAATCTTTATTCCTCAAAAATAAAAGTTCTTCAATCAAATTAGTCTGACAAAAATATTTCTCTTTCGATTTGACTCAATATGTAAATAAAAAACAAAGTTGAAAAAATAAGAGGAATATATAACTCATTATAAAATGACTGACAAAATTCCTTGTGAAAGTTTTCGAATTTATAGTTTTGGAGCAATTTTTATATTGCACTATTATTTATCTGTGTAATCTGGACTGCATTCCAATACATACTTTTATACGTACGTATACTACACAATTTCAGAACTGGCAGTTAATTTCGAAATGCAATCCTGTTATCATTTTGAAAAATTTTTCTGTTAGGATGAATTATAACTTGGAGATTAAGGATCAAGACGATATTTTAATTTCGTTATTGTTCACATTATCTTAGATAATTTGAAAAAAATAACACTTCTTTTATCTAATTGTAAGATAAAATAATATACATTATAATATATAATCTTGATAAAGATAAGATAAAGCTAGTTCTTTATCTAGATGATTATCTAAATAATTTTATATAGATAAGACGGCAAATTCTGATTACTTTTTATTCAAGTAAGCAACATCTCAATGAAAACGTAATGGAATGTTTTGTAATTTTAATGAAAACTTAATTTAAATGTAATTTTATGAAATCCTAAATTAATGAAAAAATACACGTTGATAGTACTTGACGATTTATCTAACAATCGTGTTTATAAACACAAATTAAATATTGTTAATATTTTATCGATCTATTTCTAATGACAAACAGAATAGAAAAAGAAGTTAAAAATACATTGACCGATATTACCAACATAAATAAAATCATTAATTAATACATCTTAAAAAATTTTCACACGCACTCAGAAAAAAATTAGAATGAAATTAAACTAATATATTCTATTTTATCTAACAATCACTGTCTCATATAAACAAAAATATAAAATCTCCTTTGAAGAATTTGATAATCTTAAACGTACGTAACATTTGCTTACATGAAGAAATTTTGTATAATATATTTCTTAGAAAGAGAAATTTTAGAAATAAAAGTGATATATTACATTAAATAGAAAATGACGAATTTTTTAAACGGAACAAAATAATTCTCACACATTCACAAGTTTCTCTTACAATTGATTATGTATCAGCAACAAATATTTGTGTATAAAGTCACCCCAACCCAAAGATTACTCCAGCAGTACAGATAAAAGATAGCGCGAGGTCATGAATAATTGAATGAGTGAATAGAACAATGACTCTCTTGTAGACACAAGTCATTCATTAAGAAATGTCATTAAACGGTATTTTCGATGAATAGGTACACATGGTTTTATACATTGTATAAAAACCCATTATATTTCTCGCGTGACTCATTCCTAAAAGACAAATTTACAGTGACATTCCCAAAGACACTGATTTACAACAGGTGATTTACTTCTAGAATTACAAGTTTTATCGCAGTCCAATTAAATTATACGTTTAAAATTAGCATCTCGATTTAATTGAACAGCGGAAGCGCTAAAAAGAAGTTTCTATTTTTAAGCGTGGGATCTTTTTTCTCAAAACGTAAATTCAAAGTCCAATTACGGAGATACTTAATACCGAAGATAAACGAATTGCAACGATGTACTTATTGTCGCAGATGTTTTTAAAATTAAAATACAATCTTGAAAAAAACCGACGCCAGAACTATAATCAAGGCTTCCCTCTCTTTTGTTCTCCTTCTCCCTTTTTATCTCGCTCGGCAAACACTAGGCCGCGATTCGTTGAAACACGAAGAGCCGTTACACTCGCGCGCGCTATGAGTTTACTTCTGGTCTCGTGGGTGAAAGTTGATGTTTCCCACGCGGGGTTGGCATCAATTTGCCATCAGCCGGAAAAATCCGCCGCGATCTCTCGCCGATATGCAGGTGACCCTCGATGTACGGTAATTCACGGTAAAGGGAATTATAAAAGTCATCCAACACTTAAGTGGAAATGTACCGTTTTGCGTTTGTGTCTCGGCTACACTGCTAAAAATGTATCAGCGTGTATGACACGCCGAATGACGATCCGCGGCTTCAAAAGCGAGTAGAATTCGAGTCTCAAGGATAACTTCCTAAGGCTCAATTGAATCCAACTCTGTGAATAAGGAAAGTATGTAAATGATTTCAGGGATACATTACGCCTCAGATTAATGGATAAACGAGTCATTTCCTTAAAGAAATTTTTTCTTAGAATTTTTCTTAGAATTCTTCATACAATTTTTCAAAATTTTTGTATAATTTTATAATTTTTTAAGATTTCTCATTTTATAATTTTCAAAAAAAAATTTTATAAAAATTTTTATATAATCAGAAGAGATTTAAGATATTTTTTCAGATTCTCATAAATTTAGAACATAACAAATTTTGTAAAAATATAAAATATTATACAGAAGGAAATTAGTACCAATTTAACGTAACCAAATTTTTCTTTGTCTCATATATAAGCAAAAATATAAAAACCTTTAGAGTTTGACAGTTGTAAATTTCAGCAAAATATTATATTTTTATTTCAACATTATATCATCTAAAGAGCACTATATAATTGTTTTGATAATAATAGTATTAAAAAATTATAATTTTTGGTTTAAAGATATTATTATTTCCTATTCGATATTTTTTCCTTTTAATTCATGAAAATCATTATTGAATAAAGATGAATATATTTTTTTTGATAAAATTATACAAAATTTCTTTATGTAAGCAAATTATGTTTGTTAGTTTCACTTGATTCTAATTTTTTTCTGTGTATGAAGAATTATCCGTGTGTATTTAAGTCGAGGACTGAATCGTCACAGATTGAGTATTTTCAGAAATATTTCGGTTATGCCTATTTCTACCAACGCAGATTAACTTTAATCTCAATTTAACTTACTCTTTATCTTTCTTTAGTTCTAAAAATTGGAAAAAGATAAAGAGTAAGTTAAACTAACAATAAGACTAAAGTTAATCTGCATTGGTAGAAATAGGCATTAGTCGCTCTCCCTCAAAAATGGACCTAAATTCCTTTCTATGATAGACATTGAAATTGTGGAAATAAAAACTGCACAGAAAAATATCAATTCTACTGATAAGAAAAGTTATTCAATTTAATTTTCCTCTTCTTAAATAATGGATATTTTTAATAAAGAACATTTTCTTAATAATCTTGAAACATACTAATCACAAATTTAAAGAAAACTTATTACGATGATTGGGTAGTAACTAGTTAAAAAGTTAAAAGTTAATTAAGAAGTCAAAAAGTTAATAGCTTTAACTTAACTTAGTTAATTGTAAATGATTTAATTTTGAACTTTCTAGTTATTTTCGAAACACACACACACATACTATATAATTTACAAAGTTAAATTACTAAAAATTAAAAATTTATCTGTGTAAAAAATATATTGTACTTAATGAAAAAAAAAACTTTTCCACATAAAAAACAATATTTCTTTGTTATTTCATATAAATTTAATTTACAAACAAAATATTATATTTGTTTGCTGATCCATGTTATAATTACTTTGAGTAATTTAATTTTAAAAGCTACGAATTTCTAATTTAATATGAATATTGCTTTTCGCAATTAACTTTTAATTTAATTTAATTTAATCTTTAAGTAACTTTTAATTGAGTTAGTTTTTCGTTTACGCAACTTTTAAGATAACTAAATAAATTTTATAAGCCATTACTTTAACTTAATTTAAGTAAATAATATATTAAAAAATATATTAACTTATTCAACCTTGCTTATTACTCCAAAAAAATGTATACTTAATATAAACGAAACCCTAATGACCAGAAAGTGTATAAAAAAATGTATACTCTTTCAAAACATTATAAAATTTTATCTAGAAAAGAAAAGTAATAGAACAATAAGCAAATCAACTTTTTGTTTTAACTTGTTCACAATTAAAGAATTAAATTACTATGATTCAGAATATATTTTAAATAAATGCCTATATGTACAGATAGAACATTTTAGTAGTAAATTAAAAATAATATATTCCATTTAAAACACACTCAATCATTGTACCATATATAAATTATATTCTTGTTTATATATAAAACAATAATAATCTTGGTTAAATATAATTTAATTTTTTTTTCTTTAAAAGATGTAACAATCTTCAATAAATTTCAATAAAATATATTTTTATTTCAATACTATAATAGTCCTCTATAAAGAGCACAATATGATTATTTTAATAACAATTAAGTAAAAAGTTCTAATTTTTAGTTCAAATAAGACATTCTTATTTTCCATCCTCTTAACAGGAAAATTATTATTAAAAAATGAGATTATTTTTTTTTTTATAAAACTATACAAAATTTTTCACGTAAGCAAGTTATGTTTAACGATAAACTCATCTCAATAATTAACCTTTTGAAAATAAATGTTCTCGAAATAAGAATATTCCTTTTCTATGTGATGAACTTGTGATATGATAAACTTGTGAAATATTTGAAATAAGTAATATTTACTTATACATATTTCAAGTAACTTAGAGTATATATTTTTCTGTGTTTATCGACAACGTGTATCTCTGATGGCAACAATGTGTATAACTATAACTAACAGGCTCGTCCGTTACCTTGTACGCAGACAGGCCGCGAAATCGTTCGACACGACTTGATAAATGTTTGTTTCTCCTTTTTCTTTTGTGAGAGACGCGAATCATCCGACACGTTCCTCTCTATCGGACAATTTCGCGATATACGCTCGCATGCTTCCTGCAATTCATGACGTCGGCTTAAATACGCGCTGATAAAATGTACTCAATCTGAATCTTCCAGTACGGATCTGAAGTACGCGCGCTCCTTTTTCCTCTCGCCGAAACAGATTAGATACTGTAGCGTGTAATCAACGACAGATTCATTTTTCGACGTTACTGGTGCGGAAAAAAAGCGTGTTTCACGCCACATTCTGTCGCGATACAAGAATTATTTTTACATCTGCAGAGCGCCGTGTAAAATTACCTTTCGGTCAACGTATTGATAAATAAGAGAGATCAGATTCGAAAAAATGCCAGTGATTATAATAAAAACTGGTGATGTTGATATTTACAAGATTATTTAGATTAAGAAACGGGAAACTTTCGGCGCACCAATATCGATGCAAATCGCTGGGTTTATCCCTGCCGTTTCCGCAAAAGAGAGATGAATTCGTCGAGCTGTTCGGGTATAATTAATGCGGTCAATTAGCTAACGGCCCGCGCCGACGAGAGAGAGAGCAAAAGCCGCCGCTGCCGGTGCAACAATGTAGTGTATGCACGCGCGCGCGCGCGCGCGCGTGGTGGAGGAGAGTGCCGCGCACAAAACGGATACAACATATATTTTCGCAGGTGCGAAGGTACCCGCGCGTCAGGATGAAGAAATAGGTAGAAATAGGCGACGCGGTTGGCATGGGCGTGCGGACATAATTGTGCGAACGTGTTACACGAGTATACCGAACGGTACGATCACTACGACGACGACTACGACGACTGCGACTAAGACGACGATGAGGACGAGGACGAGGACGAGGATGATGAGGATGACGACAACGACAGGCGACGATGACGACGATGACGACGACGAGCACGACGGGCCCGCTGGAAAGCCATGGATCCCGCTATCCGGTCGGCCGCTAGGCCGAGGTGAACGAACCTGAGCCCGCCTACTGACTTTACCTGCCAGCCTCGAGGAGAGCCCAGGCTATCTCTTCGCGAGCGAACACGAGGAGCAGGCCGGGAAGAAGGACAGCTGCCGGAGAACGGGCGGCCCTCTCGCTCGCGCCTAGAGAAGTTCCCTCCTCACCTATAAATTTATTCGACGCCTCACGTCTGTCCACGCCACGCTGCTGGCCGCCCGTGTTTTCCAACGGGCACTCCTCAAGGCTCATCTGACAGCCTTTGAAGTCACGTAGAACGTTATATCAATGAGAGTTTGCTTAGCGGCAAAATGACAGTAGTTCACAAGATGAAGCATTCTTATTGGTAAAATGCGAGTGGTAATCCCTTGAGATTATCGCACAGCGTTCTGGTATAAATAAATTCTAGTGTAGCAAAATATTTATTATCTCTTCAATAGGATTTCTTTCCTTTCTTGACAAGAAAGTAATTTTACATATGTACACGAAGAGAATTTTCTCTTAGAATTTTTCAAAATTTTGATATAATCATGGGACATGAACTTTGAAGGATTTTACTATGCATTTAATAAAATTTTAGTAAAATTCGGTAAATTTTACTGAAATAAATTTTATTGAAGTTGTAATAAAATTCTTCAAAGTTCATGTTGTCCCACGCTGTCCTCACCATGACTTTGAGTTTTTTTGATGATAAATTCACAGAAAAACAGTATCAAACACTAACATTGAAATTAATATTCTCTCCAATCATTATTTCATATATAAGCAAGGAATATTATATATATATATATATATATGATATAAAATAATGATAATCTTATACATAATCTTCTTGAAAAAATTTGGTAATCTTGAATTTCACTAAAATATTACATTATTTTTATTTTAATATCTGTTATAATAATCCTGTAAAGAGCACAATATGATTGTTTTAATAATAATAATAATATATTATAAAAAAATTCTCATTCTTGGTTTAAAGTTTAAAAGTATCATATTATTTTCTATCCGATATACCTTTTCTTCTCAATTCATAAAAATTATTTTTAAATAATAAGAATATATTTTTTTAGTTCTTAAATTTCAGTAAAATATATTTTTATTTTAATATTATAATAGTCCTCTAAAGAGTACAATATGATTGTTTTGGTAATATATTTTTTTTTAATTCTCATTTTTGAAGGTATTATTTTCTATTTGTTACTTTTTCCTCTCAATTTAGGAAAATATTAATGAAAATTATTGTTAAATAATATGTTTTTCTTGATAAAACTATACAAAATTTTTTCATGCATATAAATTATGTTTATTTAACGCTGTGTAATCTCTTTTCAATATTTAATATTTCGAAAATAAGGATATTCTCAAAACAAGAATGTTCTTTTCTGTGCTCTAAGAGAAAATTTTCTCTGTACATGTGCAATCCTTTTTACAAATAAGCAAAGTATGCATTTAAGAAATAACATTCTTATCTATTCTAAAGTTGTTCTAAATCAGACTACGTATTGGAGATTGAATGTTGCGAATTGTCAAATTATAATTCAACGGGTCAAATAAGAGTTTAATCCGTTTCGTTCCGATTGGTTGAATTCTAATCTCCAATTCGCAATCCTCAATGCGTAATCTAATACAGGTTAAAAGTAACCTAATGTAATACAAAATAAATAATTTAACGAATAACTGTCATTTTGCTCCGCTAGTCGAGACGATAAAATCCCATACGCTTCAACGTAATGACGAACCTATCAATCGCACGTAACAATGTCACGTCTAGACTCGGGCGCAAATGGTATTCACTGCGTGCATAATCACTTCGGTGAAAAGAGACGCAGCTCCGTTATGAAAACAATCCGATCATTTTCTATAAATATCGAATCGATCCACAAAACCTGCCCTAACGTTTCACCGGAGACCGGATTGATCACCGTACTATTTTTTTACCCGCGACATCACGGCATCGCTGCAATTTCTTCCTCCTCGTTTTTACAAGAGTTTATGCTTTCGGTAACCGCGGCAGCTGTTGCCTATCGGCCGATCGTGACTTCGTGAGTTTCCGCCGATGCCGCTATTCGATTTCGTATTCAGGAAACGTCGTTTCCTCCGACCGCAAAAAAAATGTCGTCGCCCCATGAGAGCGACATGAAATTTTACTCGGAAAATTTAGGGAAAGTCGTCCATAATAACGGAATACGAAATTTATGGACTAGGGTCACCCTTTTTTGTTTTCTTCGCTTTTTATTGCTTAGATAAATTAGAAAGTTTTTATCGCGAAAGTTTCCCAGATAAGTATAGAGCTCAAAAGAGATTTCGGAAAGAGGACATATAGGATACCTTAAGATATATAGAGTGTTTGGCAACAGGTAGAAAAATATTTAAGAAGTGATTCTAGATGAGATGAAGGATGCAGTTGAGGTGATGCTACAAATGCTTTGAAGCATTCTTTGATTCGTCGATTTATAAAATTCCTTTTTATGGTTGGTCAATCAAATACTTCAAAGCATTTATAGCATCAAATTGCACCCAAAATAAGACCTAAATCAAGACCTAAATCAAAAATAATAAATAAAGAAGAAAATTGGGATTAAGGCTTCGTTTATTAAGTATAAATGTTTATATTCAAATGCTTTTTAGGCACTTTTCCCACAAATATTTAAATATTCCTAAAATGATACAGTTATATTTAAAATAAGTTTAATAAAAAAACGTTGAAAATCAATTTTAAACCGTTTAAACTGAAAAATGTTTAAAATTTGGGACGTTTTTAAAAACTATTTAATAAATGTTATAATTTTATGTACAATGATATAAAAACGTTTATTAAACGTTTTTAACATATTTTTCACTAATTTAAAATACCATTTTTATACTGGATATTTCGACGATTTAATATAAACGTTAAATAGACTTTAAAAAGTTTAATAAACGTTTTCAAACATCACGAAAACAATATGTTTCTTAAATGTTCATTAAACATAGTTTGCCGGGGTCAGAATTATAAAAATCATGAAATATATAAAAATAATATTAATAAAAATAAATAATAAAAATTTAACTATGTTTTTTAATGTCTAAGTATTCATTTGCTAGGCGCTATCTTTGTGAATATTTATCAAACACATTTATCAAATATAATAATCTCAGTGCAAAAGTTAGTGAGAATAGGTGTTAGCAAAATTAATAAAACGTAAAATAACTTTACATGAAAAGGAACTTTATTCAAATTCCTTGGTTGAATGTTTCTACTTTATATTGAGTCATCAGTAATAATACAAGCATTTTATATTTGACTTCCGAACGACTCAGGTATCTCTGCTATGTTGCGAATCACTTTGAGTGTGAATTTTATAATTTCTCATTTCTCTGGAACCATTGGCTAAAATGACAGATCTTTGCTATTCATTTTCACTTAATTAACCAACCATGTGTCAATAATACAATTTTCTGGTACTGAGAGCTAGAAAGATAATCAGAGAGAGAACCTCTGGAATTCCTCTGGAAGCGTGAACATCATTACTTGTATTGTTGCTGATGTTGGCTCAATATGGAGTCAAAACGTCCAAGAAACCACCAAGAAATGTGCATAATGATACTTTTTACATAAAGTTATTTTATGCTTTGTTAACTGCACTTATACTCTCGCTAGCTTTAAGATTATTGTGTTTAATAATTTTGAGAGTACGTAAATTTTTTATTATTTTTAATATTTATAATTAAGAAACGAAATCCTAATTACAATTTTGTTGTCATGATTTTCGTCTTATTCACATATGATTAATCGTTGAATTTTCTCCCATCTTGTATATAATCGTTAAGCACAATGTCTAAATGTTATTTTTGTCTATACTGTTAAAAATCGGCAGCAGAATTTAATATAATATAACGGAAGTAAATTAAAGAACATTTAAAGTTGTTAAAAAAGTGCATTAAATTTCATGCACATACAATTTTTAGTGATAGATACATTAAATTTAATGTACTTTAAATTTAATGTTTAACTTGAAAATATATTGAATTTCACAACATTTTTAACAGTGTAGTTGCTAGATCTTCACTTCAGTTTATATATAGCAGCAAAAAGTTTCACAGACTTCCGAAAATTCCTCACATTTTCTTCGAACAGTGAAAACGTAATTTTGATACATGTAGAGCCGAACCATTCACATGTAAAAAGTTAAACGCTTACGGCGTTCATATTTGGCACAATTAATATAAAAAAATTAAAAAGTTGCAAAAAGTGCTGACCAATTTTCGCTAAGGAGAGATTGGCTCTAAATACATCAAAGAGCCACCGACTCTTCGGGGGAAAGAACTTTCTCGCCTTCTGCGCGCGTTGCAGGAATCAGAGCTTGCAAACTCGCGGCGCTCTCGAGTACGAAGGTCGTTTCGTTGACCCACTGATTCGTCCCACTTGTCTCACCCGTAGCCCACGACGATGTGCATAAGCTTTTTGTAATTAAGTAAGGTATCTCGCGAAACGCGAAAAAAATTGTCAAAAGATCGATGTAAAATGAAGAAAATGTACTTTCCATATTTTATAAATATAGTTTATTCTGAAATTTGTATTGAAAAATAATTTATTGATTTTTGAGTCACGTATTATGCATTTTAGATTCACAGGAAAAACGGTATCAAATAAAATATTAGCAAAAAATTAAATTTTTATGTAATAATGATAATCTTACTTATATATAATTTAATTTTAAATATGACAAGTGTAAAAAGAGGGCAAGTACGAGTCAAGCGCGGTTAGTGGTGCGC
>QKQZ01009649.1:0-76779 GCA_003595255.1 Solenopsis fugax | reverse complement strand
AATACAAAGTATTTTTTATTCAGTTTAAATACTATTATTTAAAAAATTTCTTTATGTATAAAATTTTGATTAAAAAATGAAAGATTTATTGATAAGTAGTTAAATAAATATCTCTGTCTCTCATTAAAAGTTTTAACTTTTTACAAATATTTATATCAATATGTGGTACTATAAAAGTATCTATCTATTGATGATATAACAATTTCTGAAAGGGACTTACCCTTCGCTGACACAGTATCATCAACAGGATACTTACCATCTACATTGAGTACTTCAATAGTGTCGATAAAAGACTTTGCTATACTTTCAATATATGATACAATAATCGATATGCAATATAATTCTTTTTTCAATTTACTTTTGAAACTATTTAAAGACGATTATTTCTTAAAATTAATAATATATTACAAATTTATGTGTTATATTATCATTATTTACCATTTCGATTTTTATTAAGAAAGTAATAATATGAAATAACAGAATTTTTAAATTCTTTGTTGTTATAAACATTGTTTTTATTATTGTGTCACTAAGCATGTACTATACATTAAATTTTTACGAAGTATATACATAATTTACAATCTCGATATACCTAAATATAAATATAATTAAAAGGATTATGATTTAAAAGAAATTGAATTGCCCACATGAGTCGATACATGATAGAACTTTTTTAATAATCAGTTTATTTAGCAAATCTTGTATGGTAATAATGTTTCGCTTGTGTATTGATATATATCACATGTTACAGATTATATAATTAGTAAATAGATAAATGCATGAGATAAACTTGATATTCAGTGTCATATTTTTCTTTTATGATATTACAATGTATATATTAGAATATTTATATCAATATCAATGTAATTGAACTTGTAATGTAATATGAATATATAATGTAATATGAATATTTATATTAATATAATTAATACATATAATTATATATTTATATTAATAATTACATGTACGTTAATATATACAAATAATTATTTATTTATATATATTAATATATATTAATAAATACATAATGTAAGATAATAAATTATGAGAAAGAGCCAAATTTAATCACGCTCTCGATAATCGATCGATTTCCGCTACATTTGTCATATGTACACAATTAAATTATCTAATTATAACATTCTTCTTAGGCACTTGACAACTCTCTATTCAATCATTGCTTTCGTTCTCTTGCAAATGCAGACATGATATGTGTCTGCTATATTAAAAAGTTCATAGAATCAAAATGTGTGTGGGTTTATCGATTGATAACCGAGAGCATGATACGATTGAAAGTACATCGTATAGGCATACTAGAATCTACGTCTTATTGTCGCGTCACAACTTTTTCTTCGTAATTTGGCACGATATAACACGCCGTCGATTATTTACTGTATGATTGATATAATCGTTATTTTACAAAATTAATAGTTTGTCGATCCAAAGCAATTGATGACAATCGACGACGCATTGATGCCGGCCAAGACTTATCGCACTAAACAACGAATAAATTATTTATCACTATATAATACATTTATTATTTAAGTAATATCATATGAGGCGATCGCTATCGCCGAAGAGCATAATAATTCGACTACAATGTGGAAGACATGGATTTTGTTTCGCTCGCTTATTTACTTATTGAATATACTGTTT
The DNA here is from genome assembly GCA_003595255.1 of Solenopsis fugax. Lineage (NCBI taxonomy): Eukaryota > Metazoa > Arthropoda > Insecta > Hymenoptera > Formicidae > Solenopsis > Solenopsis fugax. The sequence goes on along the minus strand of QKQZ01009649.1, from coordinate 75,126 downwards.
ATCGTTGTACAAAAATTATTAGTTGTTTTAAGTAAACTATAATTAGCGCGAGAATGCATGTGCTTATCGCCCGATATGCATGCGCTCATATAAATAGAATTTATTGCATAATACACATATCGCACACATCGATGTCCTGTTCACACGTCGCAAATCTTTCGATCGAATGTTTAGTTATTATATCTATATACGCGTATATGAAACGCATACATAGATATAATTTATTTATTTTAACGAAAAAAATACAGCAATTTTATGTATGAAATAATTTTATTGAATTTAATTTTTTACTCTATTTAATCAATATTATCTATTAAGCAACAATTATTTATTTTTATTTAAGATTATCGATTATGGAATGATTATCTATTAGAACATTCGAAAAAGTACATGCAAAACATACAGAAATATTTAAGTTGTGTATTATATACAATATGATAAAAAAGCAATATCTCGACGCATTATAACATCTGTAATATTACCAAAAAATATTACCAAATAATATTTTTTTTTTTTGGAATAATATATATTATCTGAAATAGTTAAAAATTTTGTACCGAAACCCAGATCGACGAAAATCGTTATGCTATCTCAAACAGAATAAATAACGCAGCCGTGTGAACGGGACCTGTGTAGAACTCTTAAGTCTAAAGCGATTACAATGTTTTAACATTTTAAGTGAAAAATCTTATCGTTTATGTTATAATCATTAACTTAATGTTTCGTAATTATATTGCTGCAATTATAATAATACACATTGCTAATAATATTCACAAAACTGTTCTGTAATAATTTATTTTACTTTTATATTTTTGTTAAACGTTTTATTTACGATTTTACCCGAACTAATAGAAATAAAAGTAAAAATTGACGGCATTAATAATATAAAGATATAAATATGTACAAAAAAATAAAAGGATACAAATCCTATATAAAAAGATGTATATTAAAAAATAGCAAATACAAATTTGTTTCAGTATCAAATTATAATTTATTAATTTTTCTCAAATATCAGAATTATCACTACATAATGAATTGCCGGGCGAAAAATCAACATCATTGAATAACAAATGTAGGAAAGAAATTCGTATGTTTTAAATTATTTCTCTTTTTCATCTTTGATTACGAGAAACACTTTTAATATAATGAATCGATCGCGAAACGATTGATCTATGCGAGATATGTAAATTCATGCCCTTCTATGCGAACTCTCTCCTGCCTGTTATTTTTTTATCCACATAATTCTTTCAATTGTTCATCTTAACTAGCTTGAAATATACGATATAGTTTTACAGTTACAAATGCTATGATTAGGATCGGCCGCGCACAAATTTTTACACCGCTGTATCACCTCATAAGTGGACACATTCGGATCATTATTCAATCTCTGTTTCTCATTTTCAAAATGTTCCTTTGTTAAAGAAATATGTCTGCTCGAAGTGTTCGGTGTATCCACAACAATAATAATAGCTTCTTCTTCAGTCTCCTTGTTCTCCTTGTTCTCCATGTTCTTCTTGTCCTCCTTGTTCTCCTTGTTCTCCTTGTTCTCATTCTCCGTACGCGTTGATTCTTTTGATTCCTCCGGAACCGAATGCTTTTTCTTCATTACATCATCGTTGTCTTCCTTCTTTTCGCAACTTTCTGACAATTCATTATCAGTTGTCATCTTTTCCTGATCTACTGACCTTTTCCTCGTACTCTTTGTACTCGTGCCTTCAGACTCTGCAGTATTGTTTTTACACTTTTCTATTAGTTTCCCGTCCGTCAGCTGTACATCATTGAACAGCTCCTTATGGATATCGCATAGGATGAGTGTATCGAGAGGTGATTTGAGGAGCGTTTCTAAAATATCTTTCGCCAACTCCTCTACCAAAAAGTTGAGCCTCCAGCTTTCGTGCAGGTTTATCGTGTTCGGACTCAAGGGTTGAAAAGCTTCACAATAACATCCTATATTCGCTTGGAGGGACGTTCTCAGAGCAAAACAGTTAACTTCCGAGGGGATTGTCAGCTCGTTATTGCACAATTTTAAGCAGTGGCTGGCGATAACCCACGCCTGGTGCTCGTCGCTCGATGACTGGAGCTTGCAGTTTACCTTGGGATATCGGGGAAATACGGCCGGATCCCGCTCTTGCTCGGACTCAGTCTCTGCCCCGGGATTGCAGAGCAGGGCGCAAGCGTCGGTCGTGAGAGGCCTTGGTACGCTCGCGGCGCGGCCCACCATCGCCAGCAGGAACACCCAACGGAACGTAGGCGTCATCTGAAAATGATGGCTAATCAATATTCTGAAGGGGATGCGGAGCTCCGGCGTTCCGATGCCGGTTTATTGGAAGGGGTATATGGCTAAGGAGGAATTCCTGGAGTCTGACCGCGCTCCCACGTATATATTCGAGAGTGTCAGAATAGGATTCAGTAGCCACTGTGTATATGAGATAAATGAGGATGAAGATAGGTAGAACAATTTATTTTAGATAATATAATTAACGTTTGTAAATGAGTACTACGTGTATCAAATACTCGATTTCAGGATCGTATTATTCTATGAATTCCTCATTCTAATTTTGAAAATACAAATCACGTAAGAAAAAATTTATTTATACCGCTTGAAACCGTAAAATTGTTATAAAAAATATTTGTTAAATAAATTATTAATAGTGCGTTTCACTAACCTTCAATATGAAAGAAACGCTTATCCTAATTACAAATTTTTTTTCTTAGCAGAACAATTAGAGACGAAAATCTGCTGTTGAGACGAATATTGATATCTTTTTCGGTTTATGGAATTCGATGAAAGTGACTTTCGTCCGGAGAGGCACACACTTATGTCGACGTTTGAAATACAAATATGTCTTTCGGCACAGGACTGATGGCTTTATAGTGTTATTGCCAAGCAGGGTCGATTTTAGCATTGGTAGTGCCTTGTGCAAATTGATATTCTTCCCACTCTTCTTTCTCATATCGAATACGTTATTAATATTTTCTAATTAGCAAGAAATAAAAGAAAAAGATTTTAAGTATAATGTTAAAAAAGAATAATCTAGACATTCATAAACTGATAGAAGTAATGTTAACCTTCTATATATATTTTATATTACTAAGAGCTTTCTTCATTTAAATTTATATAAATAACAAAATTTTAAATCTGTATGATTAAATTAATTAAAATAATTTTGTTTAAAACTTTTACAGTGAATACAAATACATTCTCCCTAGGCCGTTAATACTTTTAATATTCAAATTGATAGAAAACTGAGAGGATCCATTTAGTGGTTTAAATTATGAATAATTCTTAGATTATATGATAAAACTTCATATAGAGTTATAGGCTCAATCTTTTTTTAAGTAAAACAAGTGATTAATTTCTTTCTTCAATTTGGAAAAAATTTTGAGTCTGGTGCCCCACATTTGGTCCAGTATAAAAGTATTATTCGTACAGACCTAAAACCATTACCGTCAAGTTGACTTACACGATCAAAACAAACTGTTATTGCTCGCAAATAAAGGAAATATTGAAGGAGAAGGCGAGTTAAATAAAGTCAGAACATAGTCGTTGGAATCGAGAATATTTGAATGAAAATTTAAATTAATTATGATTGTGTAAAAATCTCAAATTATTTATATTATTAATGATTCATGACATAACAATTATAAAAATACTTAATATACTCTATTATAAATATTTAAAATACTTTTTTTCAATGATAAATTAAATTATGCAAATGATTACAAAATAGCAGAAATACCTTTTATTAAAAATTATTATTTTTAGAAAATATTTATCATTATATTTTTAATAATCTATATAATAAAAAATGTATTACTAGAGAAGGTAACTTATTTTAATTTAGATATGTTATTTACAATAACAAATTACGCTTGCATACTTTGATTTAATCATTTAAAATTAAAAACAAGAAACTTGTTGAAACAGTTTGTTGGTTAAATTGCATGAGAGAAGCTATACGTATCATAATGGGTGCGGTCTATTTGACGTTACAAATGCTCCGAAGAAATTGATTTTACTAATCATAGAACAAAGAATTTTGATATTTAATCAATTAAAGAATACTTTAAAGTGTTAACAGCATCAAGTGAACTGTAGCCAGTATTATTACTATTATATTACAATTTATTAAATAATACAATTAATTTACATGAAAAGTTATATTTACTTACGTTTAATTATATTTAGTTAGTATACATTTGTAACAGAATCGAGACTGTAACTAATATGTTGCAAGTACAAACGTATTAATACTTTATAAAAAATTGAAAATCTGTAGATTGTTTGCAAGGGATTAATTTATTAATAATCTCTATTATATTTAGCTTTATCTTAAATTTATTCTTCAATTATTTAATGGAAAAATTTATAGATTAATAACATATAATGATTGTCTAAATATTTACAAGTATGCTTGACATTGTACCTAGTACAGAAAACGTTACGAAAATTGAGTCAAATTCTGTGAAGTTTAATTCTCATTACATCTTAATTATTACGATTTTTCTTATTTTAAATGATGTAATTGTCAGATTAAATTTTTAAATCACGATAGAGAAAAATTTCTGTAAAATCAATATCGATTTGCGAGAAAGTTACTAAATTTGGGACATTGGACTTAATAAATAATACGCACGAATTCTAATAAGAATTCTAATAAGAATTCTAATAAGAATTGAGAAAAAAATAAACTTATTACACAATCAAAATCTTAATTAACAATAATATCAGTTATTCTTTATTTCTCATATTTAACATGTTTCTATAAATTCTTACCTTTTAACAATATCATAATTAGTTAGCAAATTTATAAATAAATAAATTATAAAGTTAAAAGCGCGTGATATACAAATGTAGTGTATTGTATATTTTGACGAGATTTGCACGTAAAATATAATAGCAAAGTGTAGCACAAGCGGTGATTAATCATAATATACCAATTTAACTTTTGACAGGAAATAAATCCTGATGTACTTGAAGAAATCGCTGATGATTAATTACCGAGTAAATACCGGATCATATTTTCTAAAAAAAAAACTAATAAAAATACCTATCAAAATTTATTTACCCGTATATATTAGATAAAAATATATTACATTTAATATCCTTCTACAGAAGAGATAAAAGCAAAGGACCTAGAAATATCACAGCAAGGTAATGTCTGCGAATTTTTAATAGTAATGTTAGGTATGAGTTTAGAGAGACAAATCCCTTTCGGAACGTTACACGGAATGTCAGTTCAATTTAAAGTTTCTCAAGAGATGAAGAAGGGAAAGCTCGTCAGCATCTTCTTAGCTGGGTTGCTCTCTTATAAGAACAGAAGGTGGATGCTGGGATCGATGCTGTCCGACTGCGTGGTTCCATTAAATCGGCGACCTACTGCTCTTCCTGCCAGCCATGGTGAAATAACTTGGATCCCCTCTTAAAACAGTCACCTCGAGTTGATAGTGGCTGCTTGTAGAAACTTCGTGCTAAAGCTTTTCAAGCAGCGATAATGTCCCTTCTTGCTGATACATCATAACAACTGAGTCTGTGAACAACGGCATTGTTTCAGAACATAAGTACTGCTCTTCCACTAACGGCTATAGAAATTCATAAACGGCCATTAAATTGAAATCCGATTTAATAACGATAATGTTACGATTTAGCAGGATTAATTTTATGAGTATTACAATCGGACGGTAACGTAATCCGTCGGATTGGACGTATTAGGTTAATTGGGTCGTTTATTCCTTAAAGAGTTTAAGGGAATTGAAAAATTTTGTTTTTTAATAAATATAAAATTATAATAATTCAAGGAGTGTAATTATTATTAGAAATATTATTACAATTAATTAATTATTTGGGGGGATAGCGATAATTTAATAACGCCATGTAATATTTGCAATAATTATATTTAGCAGTAATATTATACATGTTTTATCTCTATTGCTGCGTTCATATTATTTCAGAAGAAAAGAGTACTTTAGGCATATACAATACAATACTTACAAATTAATTAAATTAAAATATTAATAAAACTTAACAATTTTAATAAACATGTAACAATGGATTTTTTATACTGTTTATAATACATATTCTTTAATAGAACAATGCTATTTACAAATTTGTTTTGTAACTCGTAGAAATTCCGAGTTCAATTCTGTCCGTGGATCACGAAACATTGACACGAATAGTATTTCGAGAATAGTAAAGTTCCCTTGGGTTGTGTGTTACAGGGTGCGTTCACATAGTGGATTTACACGCCTACACGAGGCGCAAAATATACCGACGTCAGTGAGAGAGGTATACTAGTTACGATCCTGGCCCTTTCTGGGTTTCGTCCTGTCCTCCACCTACAACGAAGGACGGAGGACGGTATTGATTAAATTCACCGACGGCCATTTTGTCCCGGCGTTCTATTGGTTGCCGTCCATTTTGTCCTTTCCACCCCCGCTGGTGTAACCATAATCGTTTCTTCTTCTTCTAGTATCGTCATCTCCGTTTACCTACCTGTTCACGTTCCCCAGCCCCGATCCACCCCCGTTGTCGGCAGAAGACGCAGGCGTTGCGACATTTTCCGCAGAAGAAATCGGACAATCAGCAATTAGATTTTTCTATGGTAGTCCGTTTCGCACCCTAATGAGCGCTCCGTTTCTGTTCTAGATGTACCTGAGAGATATAGACTTAATATTTTAACATAATCTTCCGGTTGATAAATCGATGGCACGTTAATTACTACATTAGATTTTAATATATAAGAAACCACAAAGTGACCTACTGACGTCCGACTTTACTCGTAATTAATTCCTAATTAATATTTAAAAAATTTAGAAAAATTAATTGAAGAGAGATAACTTCTCTAATAATATTATTTTATATTATTTAGTAATAATATTATATCCTCCTTTTGTTTAATTTCTTATTTTTCTTCTTTTTCAAAAGACAATCGTAGTACAAGTGTAATACTATCATTTGATGCGACAATTGAATGTTTAATGAGCTTAATCGTTCATACGTGTAATTTTATTTTTAAGATTATAAACGAGCTAAAGTTTCAATGTTATTTCAAACACTGGTAACTATATTATGTATGTAATTTTGTAACATTTAACATTATATCTATCATCTTCAAATGTAAAAGGCCATATGCCATAACCATTGTATATCCGTTGGAATATGCATGCCTTGAAAGTTTAAAGACGTAACATCCTTCAGAACAGTCCTGAACTTCAATTTACCTTCACCTTTCATCACCCGTGTCGAAAGCTCTAGATTCTTGTTTCCGGAGCGTTCCTTCGTCTCAACAGCCTAAGGTAGCGAATTGAATAACACACAAACGTGTCAGTAGCTGATAGTTCCGCCACGGAAACCGCACGTGGCCAGGATAAACAAAAAGAAGCCTGGAAACATAAAAAAAAAAAAACAAGAAGAGAAATTGGCGTACTTCCTTTCCTTTACTCTCTTCTTCCCTCTGACGTCAAAAGTGACGTTCGCCCCGGGATTGGTGAAATGGCGACACGCCCTGGTATCCACTAGATTTCACCCTTCAACTCCCACCAGCCGCGACTGGACACGGCCACGCCTACGCAAAAGCACCCCCGATTGGGGAGGGTGGCTGCGTAGGTTGCGCGAGATGAAACTGGGTCAGGCAGACTCGAGGCAGGCCGAGTCAGGCCGAAGCTCGAGAGTCGTCCAGGCGTTTTCGGCACGAAGCAGTCCCTTGGAAACCACCCTGAAGCCCGTCGTCGCTTCGCCTCTCCGTCGGCATTTCACCCTCGAAACCTACACATATTCTGAAGCAAAATTTAGACCCCGTTGAGACCATCCGGTTAAGCCATCCGGTCATAAAGAAGATCCGGTGGAGAAGAAGACGAGATTAAGTGAGTACAAAGTAAAGGTGTACCGAAGATAGATTATTTTTTCTTGCTAGTTTGTAATTTTAATTTCTGATATTATGTATGTTATAGAATCATCGAGGAATGTTTTACGATTTGATAATGCTATGTGTTTTTAAAAAATATATAATAATAAGTTGGAAAATTCAAAGATATAGGATTAGAAAGAGCTTGAACAGTACTTTTATAAAAATTATTGAAATCAAAGCAATCAGTTAATAATAAAATTTAAATACGTATAATAATTTTAATAGTTTTCTTATTAAGTTGTTTATATACAAATAAAATTAAATTACTAAACAATTGTAATTAAAATTATATTAAATTACTAAGTTATAAGCTGCACGGAAAGAACAGTTCTACTGAAAAGTATTAAAAAATTTAGTTAGATACAGACATAGAAGTAAGTTTGTTGGACCATTAAAATAATTATAAAGTAAATTGAATCATGATCGGTAACGCTGCAACAAATTTTGATATTTTAGCAACCATCTTACATAATTATTTTGATGATCAAATAAAATTATTTTCATAAAACTAAATTTTCAAATTCTTTAGTAAAACCGTTCTTTTCGTGTGATAATATGATTTTTACAGGCACGATACCAAAGACTTTTCATAGCATCGTTGGATCTTTCAAGACAGATGTCATGATTTTTATTTGTATTTCTTTTAATTAGCTTATTATGTTGTTCATAAATATTTTAAAATCTTTATTAGTATAGTTCTATAGTTTTTATCGTGGTATCAACTCGTGGCTTTGTAATTTACAATCTTGCAAATACGTAATAATTTTTTTCTGTGTGTAAAAATATCTTTTGTTACTGGATTTATAAAAGCTCTCTCAAGTGTCAAAAATTGTAAATTAAAAATCTAGACTAATTAGAAGAAGGAAACTGCAAAAGGAATTAAAATACGAAATAAAATAATAATGCCTAATAATATTGCTAATAATATAAACCTCTAAAAAAACTGATATTTACGAGAAAACACTGAAGAAGAACTTAAAATGCGAAATAAAGTAATACTGTGCTAACAATATAATTATTTCAAAATTATTAAATTAAAACTCTACTTATTAACTAAAGAGAATCTATTTCCTAAACTACAGAGTTTTAATATAGACTATGAACGCATGCTTTATTTTAAAGTAAAAAAGTTGTAACTTATTGATATACAAAAATAAATGATTACACTATATCTATAAGATAATATAAAATATGCTATATTCTTTCTTTAAATACATTCATTAATCATGCATGTTTCATAGACATTTTTATCTCTTCTTTATATTTTCATCTATTGCACGTTTTAATGTTATCTAAAGGAATAGGTGGATGTCTTTTGGAGTTTTTACAACTTACGTCTCGTGCTTCCAGGACCGCTCTATTGATTCAGAGAGCAAAGCGATCTGATTGTTTGAGAAATTCAAGAAGCTTACCTTTTAAATAAACTTAGAACAAACAGTGCGATTAATAGTTCAAGTTCGTCTAATCTGTGTACAAATTTTTATAATAGTTTTTGATAATATGCTAAATTTTATATGTTATTTGATCAATTCTAGACTTCGTGGCTGTTATCATATTTTACTTACAAGTTTAACTTCTTGTCTTCCATCTGCGATGACATAGGATTGAGCATGATTTTGTGCTTTTTCAGCATCGCATTTTTAACTATTGACGTTTCTTCTTTAGATAATTATTTTCTAAAATTCACTTCTATAAACGATATGTCAAAGGACTTAATGTATTCAAGGATAATTTCTTTAGCTATTTTCTATATGTTTTTATGAGACCGCTTATTAGACATTACGTTTGTAAGTTATTTTTAGTTATGCTAATGTCATATTATATTTTATCTTTTATATCTTTCTTGCCCCATATTTTCTACTAGTCTTATTTTTTATTTCAACAGCAATTCTATCTTTTATCTTTTATATTTTTTTAAATATATTAATATTCTTTTTGCGAACTTTTTGTTTTTTTCAAGTTTTTGTATCAATTATTACTTAAAAATTTTTAACGTTTGTGTTATTATGTATTTTTTATATGCGGTTTCAGAGAGCCAATCTTAAGCTATCAATAAACGTCACTACTACTTTTGCTTCAAAAACATACATGTTTCATTGAGAAAAGAATAAGTGTGGATCGGTTAGCTTGGCATTTGCAATATATTCTACGACACGGTCATGAAAGTGTGCTAAAGCTTTGTGTTCTAGGAATTAATTAAAAGAAAAGACCACAAACTGCTCTCTGTCCATGTTTCTTCAGTCGCTCAGCCTGTCGCGGTTACACGGTTAACACGGCGATTCTCGCTTAACAATTTCGCAATCACGCTGAAACTCGCCGAAGACTCGACGCCGCAGTACGTCGTGACTGAAGCGAAACCTATTGTTGATTGTTGTAGGAACTGTTGAGGCGAGGGACACAAGCAGAGACATGGACAATGTGCAAATGATCGGCACTAAAATCACAGCGATCAAGGAATACTTATATGTAAGGCATCCACATTGCACATCATTCATTACGTCTGCTCATTTAGTGAGAGCGATGTCGACAATGTCTTTATCAAATATCTTTATTTAATTTAAGTATGTATTGCTTTTGTAACATGCTGATTATGTCCTTGTTTTATATTTGATCGGTCAAGCCGATTAAAGTGACAAAAGAATAATTCGACTTGTCTTGCAAATACGCCACATTTAAATCGTAACCAAAACTAAAACGTTCTGCAATAGTAGAGGAGAAGGTGGTATTATGGCTCATGTTGGTACTATATTATGATCACTCGTAATAAAAATAATATATAATATATATATAATATTATATATATAATATATTATAATATATTATAATATATTATAATATATATATTAATAATATATTATATATTAAAGTGACCAATTCTAATTAGTAATTATTTATGGAATTATTTGTTTAGTAGCCCGTCATTATACAATCGCGCTAATACGTCAATACATAGTAGGAGACATTTATTATTAAGCATTTTTGATTTTGAGCATTTCGAAATTTTTTTTAGGATACATTTTAGCATTTAATTATCTCTTCATTCTTTTCAAACATGGTCGTATTATCACAATGTACATATGCTTGAATGTTGCTTTATATTATTTAACATTTTATTTACCTATACGCACTTTGAGTTATGCAAAGTTGAGCAATAGCATGGAATTTTGCTAATGCAGCTCCTTAAGCTGCTCACTCATAATATACAAATGTACAATTTTATAACAAAGCATTGTGTTTTTTTAAAACTAACTTTTTACATCTATTCTTGTGACGGAGTCACTTTACCATCCCTGTTTCTCTTCGAACCATTATATAGTGTCATTTTATTTTTATAAATAATATTCTAAGTAATAAATATTTCATAAGTTGAGTCTAGACTCAAATGAATAGCACATTGATGAATGAAGTCATTAAGTTTCTAATTTAAAATATTGATTATTAACAAAGTTATTGTACAAGATGTAAATGGGGTGCCGTAATACCACCTTCTGCTCTATGCGGAAGTCGTATACCCAATGTTTAACGTTCATGTGAACGGGTATATATATTTGTAGCCTCATCGGCGACAAGTATAGTATTGGTGAAAACGTTGTCGACGAGACATATCTCGCTGATTTCAACCGTAACTACAACTGAGGATTCTTAGGCTAACCGTGTTAATTTCTTAGTTTCCAGCAAGCGCGATTACCGATACTTATAATTAATATGGTTAGTTCATATAAGCGGATTAAATTTAAGTTGGTTTGATTAATAAAAATTCTGGCTAAAGAAGAATTCACTTTTAATATTTGCTAAAAGTTAATCCAGCTGAATAAACCTCACGTAAATGCAAAGTGTACCTTAAGAAGAAAGAACCCCGTTGCTTTGGATTTCAGAACTTCGCACGAACGCATTCGCCAACCAGACTAATGAGCTCCGAAAACACTTATTCGCTCTCTAAAGAGCATTGCAACTTGAAGTACTCGGGTAAGTGACAATTATGATTTTTAAGTTAATATTTATTAGAATATTGCATGAGTTTGATATAAAAATATCCAGGGAACAATTAATAAACATGTGGTGCATGAACGCCGCTTTACTCATTCATACGTTATCATCAGTTAAAAATTATTCTAATGATGGTAATTTTAAATCAGCATTGTCAAAATTGATATGCGAAATTTAAAAAGAGCAAATTATGTCGATATTCCATATTATGCAAGCTCAGACTTGGCTTTTTGAGAGCAAAAGTCCAAGAGTCACAATATTGTCCTGATTTCGTGAGGCCTGTCGGTCGGAAGGGTGCATAATAATAGAGGATTTAGAATTATTCCAAAGAGGTTGGTAGGTGCCGAGTGGCTGAGGACAGATTACACGCCGCAGGGAGACGGAAGGGTTTGTCATTCTCGTCGTTCGGGAAGTGTTAGCGGGCGATAACGATATGCGCGTGCCACTCTCATAGGACTGAACATTTCAATGGATTCTTGTTTTAAAAAAATAATAATTTTGATTTTGAATTATTAATGAACGTAAATCTCGCACGAAAGCGAGAATTTCACTCGAGATCGCAACTGTATTACGTCGTAATGCGAAATCTGCAGTATTGCTATAAATTAAGGTCGTAATCCGGCTTATAAATCGGCGTGACTAATTGCCACGTGTAACAACCCTCAGAAGGCGCTTTGATTAAAGTCGAAACGCGAGGGTCTAGACACATCTGGTGCTAAATGACTATGCACACGGATATATCGACTCCTGTGATACACTTTAGAAAATCAATGACATATCACATATAAGAAATTAGAATACTAAAATAATTATCGCATTTAAAACTGTCTATTTATTATAAATAGAGATATTTGCAAATTATTACGAAAAATATTAATTAAGTAAGTAGAACAGATGCCAATTAGATGATACAACGTAATGAAATCTTGAGCGACTGCTACGGGCTTATTTGTATCTCGAAAAGTGCTATAAACCTTGAGAAAAAGACGGAGGTCTTTGGACATTAGATTGATGGAGCTGGATTAGCTGGATCCGACCGCTGGAAGCTGGGGATTTCCCTTGTCTAACCATAGGCTCAAGGCAATTCACCATAAGTTTTCGTGCGCCCCCTCCCTTTCTTTAGTCGGCTTTTATTCAGCATTCTTATGATCATTGAAAAAATACTCGTATCGATCGAAGAGCGAAACTAGAGGAAATGTTACTGACCAAAAGACTTTCTTTTAAAATTTTTATTTCCAGCAAATATTTTCGCTGAAAGATTAGATAGAGTTCAGATTAATCTTTAGTATATTTTCAAAGATTTAATAAAATTATTATTTACATCTATATTAAACTAGTGAAGCACAGTAGCATGTAATCTTGCCAAATTCTAACAATTTTTTCGTATGATATTATGTTGCTTACAATATTTAAATATGTAATGTTTTTTACATATTTAAATGTTTTTTACAGTATTAAGAAAATGAAAATAATGCTGTAATGTTATTTCTTCTTAAGAAATTTCGTTTGCACCGCCATCGCGCCGTCTTAAAATGCTAAATAATAATTTAAAAGCAAAGTCCCATAGTAGCTAGGCTGTTTATCCATGGGATCACCTTAATGCAATGGGAAACGAGGGGATGGTTTCATGGGATACTTTATGGTTGCGCCACGATAGAAGGACAGTTCAATTTACCCAGGATTTACCATGAGCGCATTGAAATGTTCCATTGCAACAACTTCGTTATATCTTCATTGAATCTATATGATTCAATGACCTAGCTAGCATATACATGTATTATTAGAGAACATTGTAATATGTCTCATCGTGCTTTGCTCGTAATTGTGGAAATATAGTATACTATAGACGTTTTAAATAGCATATAAAATTTTGTACGAAAATTATAATATAAATTTTAATATTAACATAATTTTTATTATTTACTTACAAATTTGATACATTTAATTTATAAAGATAATTTTTTAAAGTTTTATCATATCTTTTATTATTAATTTCTAACTTTAATTATGTGAAACTCAAATTGAAAATTATATCTATTCATGGAATAATTATATTATGCATGGTTTTCATAGCGCAATGAATTGCATGCTATTGTATTAATACGGACACAGTGTTAAGATATCAAAAAGGATTCGCCGTGAATAAAGAAGAAGAGAGAAGAAGAATATGCATAAGATGGTGTCATCCCACCAAACAAGTGAGAGTGTGTCAATATAGGTCTATACTTTCAATTGTTTGATGAGGTGAAATCATTCTGAGCGCGCGTTATCTCCGAGGATGCTATCAAAGTCATAATGGTAGGTCGAACAATGAAGTAACAGCCGAAAGGAATCTTGTCAATGCTATCAGTCGCTATGGTAGAAGAGATTTCACTTGATCTCAACAATTAGAGAGTCATCGTTGTCATTGCATTGTACTAGATATGAATTATTATTACTTGATTTTATTTCTAGGAATTATAAAGATTATAGTTTGTTAAGAAAATATTATACAGAATATATATAATTTATTTTGAAAACGCGTAAAAAATTATTAATGATATTATTTAAATCAAATCTGCATGAATATGTCGCATTAATGCTCATTACATGTTTCTATATTGATGCTTATCGTAAAAACGTTTATTTAACAAATAAACGAGAGCAAAGAATCCGCGGTTGCAATTTTTTATTTTGTTCGCAGACATTCTGCCTCATAATGCAGAAGGTTATCCGGCGACTAAAGAGTTTTTGATGAAGGTGGTGGACATCTTGCTAGACTTCGTCAAATCAACGAATGATAGAAATGCGAAGGTCCTCGATTTTCATCATCCTGCCGAAATGATGCGTTTGCTCGATCTAGAAGTTCCTGATACCGGATTAACCCTTCAACAGCTCCTACTGGATTGTTCTACAACTTTGAAGTATCAAGTAAAGACCGGTAAGAATATTTTCACTCTTTCCATTTTCTCAATATATTAAAACGAGTAATAAAATTTTAATCGAATAACTTCTATTAATCAATCATGTCTGTAAGCGAGTCGACTATTAGCAAAATTTGCATAATTTTATTAATATTACACACAAACACAAACACACACACACACACAGAAAACGTACAGTATATAATCTTAAAAATAATCTTATAATAATAATATGTAATTCTTTTTAATAATAGAAAATGAACGAAAAGTTAGATTAGGGATATGTGATATAAATATATAAAATACTTCTATTCCAATTTGTGTTAGATTATTAACAGAAATTAAAGAATAAAATATTGACGGGATGTATACATATACTCTGAAGAGAACACCTGTTACAATTAAATAAAACATTATAATAATGTCCAATTGTAATTAAATTTTAGAAAAAAAACTGGAAAGTATAAATTTTTGACTAAAAAATTATTAATATTAAAAAATAAGCAATCTTATACTATCTTACAAATTCAAGTTCATTATAATGTTATTGTGTAATACAGAATATTTCAAACAGTTATCGAATGTTTGTATATGTACCCAGATAGCAATGCATTCCTAGCACAAAAAGAGAAACTACTTACTACTACAAATTTTCCTTCAGTTGCAATCACGTTGCCATAATAGAGGCGCCAATCCCTTTGTATAGGGCAATCTGAAGGCAACACGAAAGAAACTGTTTCCTAGACAATTGGAGGACAATAGCGTATGGAACTTATTAATATAAAATTTTCAACAACTTGTTATAAAGTTGCATATATGACACGCGTTTCCAGCAATATCATAAACAAATGCGAAAGCACCTTTCCTCAATAACGATAACAACTTAGCAATGCACTTTTATCAAATTGATAGCAACATGCCGGAAACTTGCTATCTGGGTATCTTATGTACATTAAGGTGTTTCAAAATTTGACGTTTCTTGAAACATTTAGAGATAAACGTTTACAGAAAAACAAATATATTTATAATCTGACTGTTATTATCGAAGAAACTTTTCATTTTTTTCTATTTCTAGAATTTTTAGAATAACTTTATTGTTACTTACATATTCGCAAAGAGACGGAATAATCTAATTATTTAATATTCTGCACAATAAAAAAAAGTTTGAATATGTATACCTTTAAAGCATTTTTATATTTTCGAATAACTTTACGAAAGTATTTGATCGTTTAAATTATTAAAGCTCGTGTCAACACCAAATGCAAAATACACGATGTTGCCGAGATAGTAGACAAAAAAAAAACTGCAAAAGTGCAAGCACCCCTATCAAGAGGAGCATTTTAACACCATGCTATCTCACGTTTCTATCCCCTAGGGCGATAAGCCACATAATTTCATATTCAATTTAGCATACGCGCTCGCAGGGGTGAAGATAAGGTAGCGACAGACACCACCAATGAAACCCGACGGCTATCGGCCAACCCTCGAAATAGACACATTGATGTCGTTTACAATAAATAGGCACAGAGGCATACGCGATAACTACAGAATACTTACTTTCGTCCACCGTTTTTCAAGTCACATTTCGTATTATCGAAAATGATAAAAAGAAATAAGTAGAAAAATCTGCTTCGTACGTTATTTTTACATTTGTGTATAAGTTATTATAAAAAAAGGATATCAGTGAAGAAAAGTTTTCTCTTTTATGTTTGATGATTAATTAGATACTTCCAAACAAACGATTTAATAAAATTTTAATTAGTATACAAAGCAACAAATTAATCTTGTTTACAAAGTGTATATAATTTGGTATTTATATAAATATTATTTATTTGTTTGAGCACACGTCGAAATGTCTCCTTCCAATTCTTCTCGTGTCGAATTTTCTTAAATTTTTGTAAATCTATCATAAATTCTTTAAATTCTTCGAGCTCTAGTTGCGCGTTTCATTTTAATAAGATATAAAGAGCAAAATAAATGTGTCCATTATACATGATCCACATTATATATGAGTTTCAACTTTTGTATTAATAATGTCGATCTATCGAAGTGGTTGAAGAGCAATATAGAGGCTCGGTGAAATACCAAAAGTCAACCGCAAATCTCCCACGGCGTGCGAAAGTTCGCTATCTCGGTAGGATTCGATTACCAGTTTGAATGGATGGTAATGCACAATGGAGCAGACCTAACTAAACTTAGGCCAGGAATCCCGTTTGTCTGCAGCCTATGTAAAAGGAAGCGAGGGCCGCGTGATCATCTCCCCGGTATCGAAGGGCGCGTGCACGATACGTGCTGACAAAAACTCGTTATTAGATTATATGCCGCAAGATTCGGGAACCCTTCGTATATCGGGTTTGCGGGAGGAGGGAGATCAGACCTACGCTCGGCTACAGAAAAACGTCCTGTCCATGAAGAATATCAACTGATGTGTCAAGACAAAAGTCGTTGTTCTGAAAGGGCAGATATATCAGAAATATGTTGAAAGATGTCGATAACGGAGAATGGCGATCGCGAAAAAAAAGTCTTTTAATAAATATCGATAGAAGTAACATGATAATTCAATCTAGATATATTCTAACAAACATATGGAAATTAAAAATGTACTTGCGATGACAATAGCAGTTTTTAATAACAAAAAGAAAAATATAGAGAAGTAGAAATTTTGAAATATATAAATTAATTTAAATCATGAACGTCGTGTAGTTAATTCTTTATTAAAAATATTTTTTATTAATTACAAAGTTTTATTAATCACAAACGACAGAATATCGATTCGAGATTGAATGACAAAATTTCTGTGCAAATAACCACATCTGTACGAACATATTCAAATCACATATCCGACACTAAAAACATCGCAACTCAATCCCGTATAAAAACTTATGCTCCACTTACTACGACCCACAAAACTTGTAGAAGCGCAAGAAATCTGCGACATATCGAAATTCCAGCTGTTTGAAAAGAAACTGAAGTTTTATGCGTCTCTGAATGTAACTCTTTCTAGGTCACATAACTGCACATGCGTGCCGAATATTGTTCAGGATGTCACGTAATCCATTTCTGTCATCCTATATTTTTATTGTTACGTAACTAAATATTGAATTGGATGATTGAATTGTTCATAGATTGCAATTTCTTGTATGCAACTTCTTGAAATAATTATGACGTGATACAATAATACAGAAAATAAAACAAGTAATACATATAATTTTCTACATAATTATAACTAAAAAAATCATCTAAATTCGTGATTACACTGAAAAAAGGATTTGATAATAGTACTCAAGTCTAATAATCAACTAATTTCGATTAAATGTTCAATTAATGTAACCAAATATTTATTAATATTTAATAATCGTTTAGTAATCAATTGTTTACTATTATGTTTGGGATTACTATTAATATAATTACTAACAAGTATTACTACATATTTTGTTATATCAATCAAACATTTAATTGAAATTATTTCACCAAAGCTTAATTATTATTATCAAACTTCCTCAGTATATGGTATTAAAATACTACATTATCGCTGGCATAAGTTTGCACGTGGCACTATCGGGATGACAAATTTCAATAGGATTGGTGTAATTAAGAGCCATTTCGACATGATTTTTCCTTAGTAGGATAGAGGGGAAACAGTAAATAGGGAGCGAAATCCAGCTGCAGAGGGTGGTGCACTACGCGATATAGGGGTAGCGGTATTTCGCGAAGCTCCAGCGTGGCAGCATCGGGCTGCAGCGTAGGAATTTAAATTGATATCGATAGTTCGTCGCGGAATGCGCAAATCGGTTCGTCATGGAATGCGAAAAACGCCGTATCACGTGGGGAGTATTCGGGCGATGATAGTTTTCATCGAAAAAGATCGAACATACTGGGCATTGAAAATACGTAATTTGTTCGTATTGGCAGGAATAAAAGGGCATTGCACTCGATTTGCTGCAAGTTATTCGATTGAAAAGAATTAATTTGATAAAATTTATCGCTGTTTTATAATAATATTGAGACACATTTTTTCCATCGAAACGTAAAATAACTACAAAGTGTTTTTATTTCCCAGCAATAATGTTTAAGTGTTTCAGTGAAATGAAAGTTGCAATTTCTCATACGAACAAAGTGATGTAAAAGTAGCATATTACGACGCAATATTTTGCAAAATGCTTTATAGATGTAATATAACAGCAATGCCAAGCACAATGTTACCTTCGTTATGAGCGGTATGATTGATCGTGCAGCATTAATGTTAAGCCCGAGTTACACACTTCGCTCCATACAAATCCCGAGCCCTATAATATATCACCGCGGCCTGCTCGGAGCAGGTTCTCCTTGCTTTCTCTCTTTTTCCCGACGCGAGGGCAGGAGCAAATTAGTCGGAAAATGATTCCCTGGATAGCATAATCGCTACCCAAGAACCGACTGCAGTTGAGACAAATCGTTTATTGTATTGCAATCGAAAATCATAATTCTAAATACACTATTAATTTTTAAAATTTAGTTAAACGCGAGCTATGCAAAATATAATTACAAAATGAAAGATAATCAAACGTAATCCCTTCAAATCTATATCGTTGATCAGTTTATTTTATTCGAGATGAAATTACATTGATTTTTGTTGAATTATTCTCTATCATATTTATTTATAGCCAACAATTACATAGAAATTACAACTAGGAAACGCGAACATTGGCTAATAACACGAGATGAGAGTAATTGACTCAATGTAGCCTTCGCAAGAAGATGCCAGGACTGTTCGCGCAATCCTGAATTCGCGACACAAGTCTGCGTAACGCAAAACAGCTTATCTTGCACTAGTTGATCGCACGTGTTTGTTTTTCCCTGACTGTATACGCGTGCAGCGTTTGAGAGCCTCTGCAAACAATCTAGTCGAGCAGCGACGCGTGTGACGCGCAAAATGCGGGCGCTTCGGACCATCGAACCCTGCTCCACCCTTGGCCAGGGCGCGATTCTGTCGCTCCTGCCAGACGAGAAGAAGAGGGAAGATCGTCTTCTCGCAGACCCCTCGGCCGGACGCGTGCCACGTTCCACGGACCGAGATAATTGCGAATAACAGTACGACAAACGGCTCAAATACCACCATCTGATATCGTGTCTGAGGCGATTTTCGCGTCGAACAGTTGTTATTTGCCTCAATCGATGACGGTCTGTGTGGCCATTTACAAAGATTATTGGAATAGTTGAGACTTCTTTCAAGATAAATGAGGAAGCAAAATCTATCGGGCGTTTGCAATTGATATAAATTTTCAGGGCAGAAGGAATAAAAACTGTTCGTGTTATAGAGATTGAGAAGATACATAGCACTATAAGGGATATCTGGCTATAGTTATGCAAGAAACGTCCAACCCATAAAATCATAATTTTCGAATTATTGTAGTCAGTGGGTAGTTCGTATATTAAACGAAAAAGATCCAAGCCTACTATGTGCTTAAAATTAATAAAACGTGGATTGGACGTTTCTTGCATAACTATGGCCATTTAATAAGTAGAAGATCGTTTGTTTCGATTTACGAAACCGTGGCAATGAAAATCTATTTCAAGAAACATTAGCTACCATTTTATATATAATTGTTTTTTATTAATAGAAACCTTTTAATGGAAACACGTGATCCGCGTTCGTGAAGAGAATCCTCCGACAAGAATCGGAGATTATCCTTCTAGACCTTTAACGTCGGTTCGACTTTACCACGCGTCGAATCCGAGGCTGTTGCCGTCGGTGAAGGGGAATATCCGTAGCTCGCGATGCCACGCGTCAATCATTGCGTAAATCCAGAAAATTAAAGTCTGTACGTGTTATCGAATAGATAAATAACGTGTTCTGTTTAATACAATTTACCGTGAACTCGAAATAATACTGTTGATGTAAAAAATTTCTGCCCGTCAGGTAAAAATAAATTCTGTCTGATATGTAAGATAATTTTTATGATATAAATTCGAGATGTTTAAGCCCGTTTTATTTTTGCGCAATGACTTTGTTATATCAGCCTCCGCGTGTGGTGCAGTAAAGCATAATATTATCGAGCATACGAGGGTCAAAGTATTTTCGATACCGGATATTCAACGAAGTGAATCCATCATATTTCAAGGATCAAGGGATTTAGCTTAAGAAAGGTGATAGTGCTCGTAGGGTTCTTTTATCTGTGTTCCATTGATTGTTTCCGGATGAAACACGGGAGAAAAAAAACGAGAAAATATTTTTTTCTTAAATTTCGATCAGTCGTCTTCTTCCCCTTTGTAGTTCACTGTACTTCTTTGCGTTTTCTTCCTTGTATGGATGTTTTAATACTGCATTTGAGCTATAAATGAGTTTAACGCGAAACGCAAATAGCGGATTAGAAGGCTGAAATGTCTAGACATTTATGTCGGAAAGAGAGAGAAAATAAAGTACTCGCTCCCCTAGTTGCATCAGGAGGCTGGGCTCCCATCGAACAGAAGCATTAGGCCTGATCCTCGCGCAATGTTCAGCCGAGCGGATGACAACGTACTCGGGAAGAGCTTAAAGCTCTCTCTCTCTCTCTTTCTCTTGCCGCCTTTTCTCCCGCATGCCTTTAACTTACGCGACATTACAAGGTCGCGTGTAATATAATAATACTCGTACACGTGCCACGTCAACATTATTAATTACTTTGCTATTAAGAACCACTTGTCCACAATCACTGCAGCCACATTTGGCAGAGTGATTTATCGACAAGGTAGTAATTAATTTTTCGCCACCTTCGGAATTATTCCCGACAAGGATACGCGCTTTAGCAAAATTTTAGTCAAAATCAATATTGCGATGAAACTGCAAAAATTAGACAGCGATTCTTCTCTGAGGGAGCTCTTTCCTCTTGATTTTAGGACACCCACGTTTCTTCAATCAGCTATCATGCGGTCTCGATTTAATGTCTATGGCTGGCGAGTGGCTAACTGCGACAGCAAACACGAATATGTTTACCTACGAGATCGCTCCCGTATTCATTCTAATGGAGCATGTCGTTCTACAAAAAATGCGCGAGCTTATAGGCTGGAACTGCGGTGACTCCATTCTCGCACCAGGAGGATCTATTAGCAATCTTTACGCCTTTCTCGCGGCCAGGCACAAGATGTTCCCGTACTATAAAGAAAAAGGACTCTCTGCTATTGGAGGACAGCTGGTTATGTTTACGTCCGATCAGGTTCGCGTTTGAATTTAAACGTTTAATGAAGCTGTTCTTATAGTTTCAAAATTTCCTTTACATTTGACAAAATAAAATACAGCTTTTAAAAACTATTAGCAGGAAATGAAAACTGACAGAAATATTGAATGGTCATAATGGAATTATTATATGTTGCGTAAAAAGTATTAAGTAATACATAAATAAATTCATGAATACTTTTTTGAAATTAGCATAATTTCTATTGAAATTACATAAGTTTTAAAGGATTGATTGAAATTTCATAAAAAGAAACTGATTAGGTTGTTCATTAGTAGTGTGAATTATTAATGCCTACAGTGCCATTATTCTGTGAAATCATGTGCGTCCGTTTGCGGCCTCGGTACGGATAATTGCGTGATGGTGCCTAGCGACGAGCGCGGTCGCATTATTCCTTCGAAACTGGAGGAATTGATCCTGGAGCGCAAGGCCAAAGGTCACATACCGTTCTTCGTGAGTGCCACTGCAGGAACAACCGTAATTGGTGCATTTGATCCGATTCCGGAAATTGCTGATATCTGTCAAAGATACAATCTATGGTTGCATGTTGACGTAAGTAACGATTCTCGAGAAAAAAAATAGAATATACATGTATATATTTATCTTTATCTTGTATCTGTGTTCAAGTGTAAGCCTCAAACAAATAACTTTAAATAATGTTTGTTTAAACATTATTTATATGTGAAATAAAACATTATCTATTCTTAACTAAATAAATCTTTCCGAATATTGATCATAAATACAAGAAGATATATTATTGATTTTTTATATTACATATACATTTAATTTAATAATAACTATATAAAATGATAAGTATAAAAAAAGAGAGGATATTAATTTCGAGTAGCTTTAAAAGCCCGTTTAAGCAGTACGGTCCGTTTTAAGCTAGATGCGCTTATGCAATCAAACTCATCCAAACACGGCTTAAGCTGTAAATGCCAAACGCGTAAGAATCTTAACGTAAATAATAAATGTGGGAAGCGGCAGAAGTGCCACCAGTGTTACACTCGTGCGGGCGAACTACAGGGGAAATTTGAAAAATACCGGATTTATAAATTACATTAGAAAGTGCTTAAAAAAATCCCGCATGTCTTTTATTTTAATTTTTCACATTCCACCATCTAGTGATTATTCATTTCTGTTACAGGCGGCTTGGGGTGGTGGACTGCTTCTGTCGAGAAAGTATAGACATCCGAGACTGACCGGCATCGAACGGTAAGTACTAAATTAAATATTGAATACAAATTTTTTTTATTTTAATTTATACTTCAAGAAGCGGTTGAAGAACTGTAATAAAAAGGAAGACATAAATTTGATTAATAATTTCTTAATTAAATTATTACGTAATTTGTCGCCATATTTCTATACCAAAGATTATTATTTTTGATATATACTTTTCGTTTTTGTAATATTTTATGTTTATTGCTTTACTTGAAAAATTATTTATTTCCGCAACTAACTCTAAATATCGCGAACGTACGCTTAATGTAGGGGAGATCCAAGCTACGAATTTTATAGTTTATTGGGGCTTAGTTGGGCTTAGTTGTAATGGACTTCTTTGAAAAATGTCTCCAACCCGATGTATGTCGCATGTGTGGGGTAAAATCGATACGTTCCTTTCGAGGTTGTGATTCGAACGTCAGGCGCTGCAAATAATTTTACATGAGAATGGTCGAAGCCAGTCAGCCCGTAATGCATTGCTCGCATAAACCGCGATTAGGATGCTGTGAGGGGTTGGCGTCAGATTGTGCTAAAATTTCTTGCATTAGAGATAATTTTATTATAAGGAAAATTTGAATAAGTATCAAAAGCAAAAAGAAATATTAAAATACATATTTTTCATAGAAATTTAATTTTAGATTAATTGTTAATTATAAATTGTTAAAAATTGTGAAAAGCATAGTTTCCAACTGAATTTTTATCAGATAAAATCAAGTACAAATTATATCTACCAAAATGTTTCCGATAAAATGCGCAACTTCTGATTTACCTTGTATATCTGTGGACACGAATTCAATGGAACCCTTCAAGAGAGAGCTGTGATAGGGGTCAGGGGTACGGACGAGACATGCATAGGGTTGGCGAGATTAATCCACGATTTGCATCCAGGCGCATCTGCTCCCTCGAGTCAGACAATCCCTGACCTGAAAATCGGTGCGAGAAGTCTCTCGGGAATGATTTATGTACAAAAAGAGATGGGGCAATCCGTCTATCAGAGTATATCACAGTATCCTTCAAGAATATTGAGAAGCATAGCAACTCTTATCTATGTTAAAGTATATAATAATATGATAATAATGATACTTTTTAAATTGATAAGTTTACATGATCAAAACATTTTTTATACTTATTTTATAAAATTAAAAACAATTTTTTTGCAAACATCTACAATTTACTTGGAGACTATCACACAGTTACGAGTTACTTCCTTTTCGTCATGTCGATGACAGATGTACATTTGCGATTTTTCTGCGTGGACTGTACTGCGACGACTAGGGAACTTCCTTCCTGGAAGTCTTGATTAAAATGGCAAATGAAAGGCGCGTATAGAAAAATCCGACGCATGAGCAACAGCTGGATCAGTTCCCTAGAGCACATTTGCGGAACAGAATTCTCCTCTTACATCGACGCGCCGCGGCGCCGTGCCATCACGGGTGCCTTCCTTCGCAAGCCTGAAATAAAAGCCCGTGCCTTGACAATGCCGGATTAAACTCGTACAAAGAGAACTGCCTCCCTCATTTTCCAGCCGGTCCTCTCTCCTCCTCTTCTGTCCCGCTCGCACCCGCGCCATAGATTGTGTTCCAGAATCGAGAAAGGACGACCATGATTTTACCCTCACGATAAAGTTGAGATGATCGCGCTCAAAAAGATAGATCGGCGAAGACTGCGGGTGTACGTGAAGTTTAAAGTTCAAAGTTTACGTTTCAAGCCATTTGTTAAGAATAGAAGTTGGATCAACTTACTTCAAGCCAGCTCCGAGTTCTTCATTACAAGTTCTTAGTTTCTCATTAATCTCTTAAGGAAGTCTAATCATTATTTAATCCTCGTCATTACAGAAATATCTTGTGATTCCTTCTACTTTCTAAAAAAAATGTCTGACTTGCATTTTCGTAAGACTCACGTTTTGCAATGCAAGAATACATCTGCTGTGCCGACAGGGATTAACTTCCGTTGACATCTTCCTTTGATCATTATTGAATCGAAAGTGCAATTCTCGCGCTACCGAATATAGAATTTCCGCACATAGTGTATGCACATTACGCTAAGGGTGCGGGTAATTAACATCCCCTGTAATATATATCGAGCGGCTTTTGGGGTTGGCACCTTGGACGAATTTAAAAGCGAATGGAAGGGTGCCGTGAGCGCCAGCTTCAGCTGTGAATCGCATTAATCACTCGAGCTTTATACACGCTTTTCAAATACGTCTCTATGCGAAGAAAAAATTTTGTAGCTGATAATTCTTCTCTACTAAATTGATCGTAAAAAGTTCCTAGTAAGTTTTAAATTAAAGTAGAGCATAAACTTCTATTTCAATCTTAATTTATTACTAATAAATTATATAATAATGAATTACGAAATAATTCAAACAAACGTGTAATCGTTTTCTTGTCTAAATTAATGTTTTACTTTGAAAAAATCTTTACAGTGTTTATTTAAAATCAAGAATGTTTATTTTGCTTGCCCAATTTAATATTTAGGAAAAATATATGTAATTATATATTTGCTTGAAATTATAACAAAGGATAAAGATAAATAAAAAGCGTTAACATAAATGATTGCATAAGAAAGAATATTACACACAAGATCGAATTCTATTTATTTCAAACAAATCAGAGATCTATTTGAATCAAGCAAATAGATGTGTGTCGATCTGTAACATGAAGTACGATGCACACGAGTGAATAATGGACAACGTCTGTTAACGACACGAATCGCGCTTCAAGGGTACTTCAAGAGTACCCTCGTATCATCCGCAGGATGTTCAGTCAACACGCGGGACCGGCGTCGCGATAAACATGTCACTTGCCAAGTATCAAATGTTTATCATAATGCACGCAAGTTACGCACTTAAAGCTAAGTTTTATAAAAAATGATATGTACGATTTTTCATAAATCCCATTATTTTGTCTATGCCGAATATTTATAACAAATAGTATTTGTTACAACACTTTGCTTTGTTATTTGCCGTATTTTATCGGATTTCTTCATTTTTTGTTCCAAAAATTTTGTGTACCACTAATCGTTAAAGTATCTGAAACAAACCACAAATTTGGATCGAGGAATGTGAATGTGGATTCTCACATGTCACAATGCTTTTTCAAGGATTAAGAAGGGTTAGAGGTTTTTACCGCCGGAGTGGGTCTCCGAGGACCAGGGGGTTAAATCCGGTCCCGTGGCTATATTAATAGCTCTTCTCTCGAATTGATAGACCCCCTTCCGTGGGCACGGCGGGAAGATAACTCATATTTTATCCCCTATTGGTTCCCGTGGGAGTGGATAAGAGTTTGACGACCAGCTGAGGTCGGCTGGCTTTTTCAGTCAGCTCGGCGAAGTTCGCTTCGACAGGTTGCTGATAAGGCAAAAGAAGAATAATTTTCTGCATTATTCGTAAAATGTACGGCTTATTTGATATATTGTATATTTTGTTATCACAGAGACTCTTCCTATTAATGAGTTAAATTACTGAAGTGAACTTAATATAAACACTTACTACATTTACCAAAAAGTTTTATGGTACTTTTAATATTCAAGAGATTCAAAACAAAAATATATTAAAAAGTTATATATCAAAGAAAATTAAAAATTTTTATAAAATTTCAACAATACATGATTTTTCAGAGCTGATTCAGTAACATGGAACCCGCATAAACTTATGGGAGCCTTGCTTCAGTGTTCCACTATTCACTTTAAGGAAGATGTAAGTTATGAAATTAGATATTATTAATTACATAATAGTTTCATTAATATGAAAAAAATCTTTAAATTACAATAATTTAATTATTATCAAGTATATAATTTAGCAGAAAGAGTTATACCTGAAGATATTATCAATAGTAATCTTCTATTCAAGGTTTATATTCCGATTTCTGTCATTTTAATCTTTCCTCCTTTCACGTTATCTTGTTACACGATTGAAACATTGAAAAATAAATTTCCAAATAAAATAATAAAAAGTATTCACGAATAAATGTCAACGTTGCATCCACGGTAGGACGTTCAAGACATTACACTTTTTGAGATCCTCCCTGTTTTCTGAGCATACTGAAATTCTTGCATCGCGCAAGGCCAACGAGACAACACTAGTCGCATTCCGAGGGGTAGACCTACGTGCCGGGGTGCCCGGCACTACAGGAATTTAATTAAACTAAGAGATAACATATGTTGCCGTCCGTCTACAGCGCGCTGACGGAGAGGGTCTATCCCCCCACGCGACTCAGTTATTGCTAACTCCGAACTTCCCCTTCGGATATTAAAATTCCGTGCACCGGCTGCCGCGAGATATCCAGGGGAGAACGCGCCGTGCTTTTGTCGAATCGCGTTGCCGTTGACGTTGAAGCGCGATGTCCAAGGGATGCTTCGTTAACATTGGCAATCACGCTGTTTTATCTAATAATACAGATCTATATACAAGCTAAGCATACGAGAATATCCATTTTTTTTATATCTGTGACACTGTAACAATAAATATTCAATAAATTTTCTACTTGTTAAGCGTTAATGTTGAAAAACAGTGGTAATAACAAAACTGCATAAATGTAGGAACTAAAGGACCTTTTTCCTAGCTTGGAAACAGAGCAATCGTCAGTTACGTAAATCAACATTACGTAAAATTCTCTGACGTAGAACATTTATAAATGATAAACTTTCGGAAAAGCGGCTAAAAAAACGATCTCGTCTGAAACAATGGTAGCCAATAATGGAGTGCAACATTGTGGTGCGGCATATCCGCCATTTTGTAAATTCAATATCCTGAGTATTCCTCCTCACGCGCATGTGTTGAAGCGTCGTATCGACCCAGACGGCTCGCCCTCTTCCTCCTCCGGTAACCTGTCAATCGTAAACCGGGCGAAACAATTCCGGAAACGTTGCGTTATCGGAAAAATGTTGTAGGCGCCCGTCTCTCGTCCGTTTTGAAAGCGAGAGCCATTTCATTTTGCAGGGGCTACTGATCAGCTGTAACCAAATGTCCGCGGAATATCTGTTTATGACGGACAAGCTGTATGACGTGAGGTTCGACACTGGCGATAAGGTCATTCAATGTGGGCGTCACAATGACATTTTCAAGCTTTGGCTGCAATGGCGCGCCAAGGTACAAATCCATTGCATTCCTATAGAAAGTCGATTTCATGCTTTCACATCAACACGTCATTCTCCTCAATAGATAGACTCTGTACTTTTACGGCGATTTAAACCGAATGGGGGATGAATCTATTATTTTATTACTTAGGGAACAGAGGGTTTCGAGAAGCACATGGATCGGCTGATGGAACTAACGGAGTACATGGTTAGGAAGATTAAACAAATGCCTGACAAGTATTATCTGATCCTCGAGCCTGAATTGGTGAACGTCTGCTTTTGGTATTTGCCCACACGCGTGCGGAACATGCCACACACCGCGGAGAGAATAAAAATCTTAGCCGAGGTGCGTTTGATGAGTTTAAAGACATACGAAATGCAAATAGTATCTAATAAAAGATTTAGCTAAATTTAACGTATGAGCTTTAGAAATCTCCGTCGGAGAAGTCTTAGAATAAGAAAGAACTGTTTGTGCTTTTAGATATGTCCAATTCTGAAAAGTCGCATGATGCAAGCTGGCACGCTGATGGTTGGTTACCAGCCGGACGATCGACGGCCCAACTTCTTCAGGAATATTATTTCCAGTGCCGCTGTAACGGAGGCCGACATCGATTTTCTCCTAGCCGAGATGGATCGATTGGGCCATGACTTGTAAGAAATCTGTCCACACATAGGCATTAATCGTACGATGTGCAGCGATTAGCCGACTGGTACACACATCATTGGCAAAACTCCATGAGTGCATTTTTCGTGACACGTTCTAAAAATGTTACAAATTCGGGTCTCAGGTTACAAAATTCAGCTATCAATACGAACGTAAGACATACGATGAAGTAGACAGTTTTAATAACACGATAGGAGAAAACATAATAGTTGAATACGTTTTCGGTTTGATTTTCTTTAATTTTTCCTGCCAAATAAAACTACATTTCAATAATGTAAATTATTTATACAAATTGAAATAAGAACGCCTTCTACGGTCAAGCTAGATCTTAGTGCTTTTATAAATTTTACTTGTGTGATTTTTATATACCTTTTTTCAAATTTTATAGTTGTGTTATGACCGGAAAAGTAATTCGGCGCGCAGTTGGTTGAATTTGAAAAAAGGTATATAAAAATCACAAGTAAAATTTGTAAAAGCACTAAGATCTAGCTTGACCGTAGAAGGTGTTCTTATTTTAATTTGTATGTATTACACCAACGGTCGAATATCTCCAATTGTAAATTATTTATTTTATTTGAGTAAGATTTTATTTTTTAATTGAGATTACAATATAATTTTGTAAATTTTATTTTACATGTGTGAAGCTATCAAATGCTTAACATTAATTTAGCATTTAAATTTTGGTCAAATCGAACAAAGAAAACATTTTTGGTAGTATTCATCAAACTATTTCGCATTGGCCTGTAAACATTCATTCGTTCTATAAAATGTTTTATAAAATTTTGATGAGTCGATATACTGTAGTTTATCAGTAAATCAAAAGAATAATTTAATTTGGCAATCGTAAATCTTATCGTTAAAAAAAGGCGAGAATGTTAGTGAAAGGTTGATGTGTAGTTACACGCTTCTTTATTGTGAGACCAGTTTGCAGCAGCTACCTGCACGTCGAAAGAAAAATATACGTAGTATATAAGTTTTCTAGATTTAAACGAAATACACAGCATATCCAAGAAACGAAGTTATAAATCAAGTTACAAAGTTAAAGATGCTTCCGGCCTTAAGCTATGCAGATTTGTTATTTTTTGCTCTGCTCGATAATATTTACGCAAGTGATAACATTGTCAATCACTCATTAACCGAAGCAATAATAGTGTACATCCGCTTTCCAAATGGAACAGCCAAATAAAATTTTTTTTATCTCGAAACGCGAATTAGGATGTCGTTGTTCAAAATTTGTACCAAAAGGCAATTTTTAATGTACATGTTACTTTTGTGGATGATCGAATTGGTTCTGAAAGATTTAGGTATGAAGTTACAAGTGGTTGTTTAAATTTATAAAGGATGTTTTCTTCTTGCGAATATTTTATATTTATAAACACGTTACATTAAATATATTTAATTTGTTAACGATTGTATCGTTTATTTGATGATTCTATATACCATTTACTGTGTCTTACGCTCTTATTAGCCTTCCTCCTTATTCATTGGTTATCAAACATCTCAAATCTCTCTCAGATCTTTTAAATCACTTAATTATGGTTACAGAGCTAAAACTGTTTGACAAGTTTGTTGAAAATTATGCAAAATTATTGAAATCATACAGAAATGGATTTTCATATATTCAAATAAAAATATTTATCGTAATTTAATCAAAATCTGCAGTTTGTCCATAACACTGGAGTGAAAGCACGAAAGTTCTGTTTTCGGACAGTGTAAAAATTCATTTAGAATGTAAATTATAAGCGCTGTGGCTAACATGTCGGAGCTTAAGTGTTGCTCTGTCCCCATTGTACGATTTGCAACGAATCGTCAGCCAATAGCTACGTAATAGAGAATTTCTATCACCGTGGCATTAGGGATAGATAGCACAAATACGACATTACTTTCCATAGAAAATAGATTTAACACCGGGCGTTATTCTGTTGGGATATTGACGGAGTTTATAATTTATCGATTGTTTGCGAAGAGAACGTTACGAGATGGACTTCATCTATATTATATACAAAAATATATGTATATTATAATTTATTGTTAAACAGTTCTAATCGAAAGGAGAGTACTAATATATATTTAATATAGATATATATATAAAAGTATAAATATATAAATATATCAAAGCATATATTATATATATATTTAGTGTTGAAATTTTAAGAATACAAAACACAAACCCATGAAAGTACATGCTTTTTCAAATATTCGTGCGAACGGTTACCACTGACAATTAGTAATCGATTCTGTTAAAAATCGATTATTTCATTTAAACGTTATACATACACTATTGAAAGTAATGATTGCACGTCACAAGAAATTGTATGATGCAACAATCATTTTCAATATATTCTAGAGATCTCATATTAAATCCCGAGAAAAAAATAATCTTATAATTTCTTGAAATTTATTATGTACTAATAACTAATTTCCTCTTACATCTTTGTGATCACTATTTTACATTATACAAATAATTGCGTAATATGCATTACAAATACAGTGAATTTATTATTACGAATGACGACAAGCGTTTCGATCTGTTCGACACTTGCAATTCTATAGATTTCGATTCACTCGCCAATACGGAGTAACAGAAAAAGGTATTTAAGTAAGTAATATGAAATATCTAGATGTAATTATACAAGAACTATAAGTGTATTTATGTACACATGCATCTTCGGATTATATCGCGTTTCTTTTTCTGTCGACGACTGCCGTGCCGTCGTGACAATTAGCTTAAGTTTAGATGAATACATTTAGATGGGGAGCCGCAATTAGTGCTGGGATTAAATTAATACAGGATTAATCGAAGTAGAAAACAATCGATACATCCTGTTACCTGTAATTTAATGCCAAAGATGTTATCCTATGTATTTAAATGAAAGCGCTTGGTTGTTGGATTATAGCGGGTGATGTCAATTCAATTTGAAACGTTTGTAATGTGTAAAATATGAAACACGTTATATATATATATATATGCTGAACTCTGCCTCAATGAGACAAATAAAGGCAAAATTCATTAAAAGGAAAGTAATTCATTTCAAAGTATGTTCACATTTTTAGGTAAAAAGAAAAATAAAACATCTATTTTTCTCTTTAGAATGTATTTTCCTTCATACATATTTTTACATAAAAAGCCATTAATAAAAATTTTTATTGTCATTTGAATATTTTTACATAATAAGCTATTATTATAATAAAAATTTTCATTGTTATTAATTTGTGATTTGCGTAAACATGTATCAAAGCTTTCATAAAGCAACTTTTAAACAGCTAATATTGCCAATTTGAAATGCTGTTTATAAGATTAAATTGTATTTGTTGATCCAGAGTTCAAGCAATTCATTTGCAATCACTATGCGCCAAAGAAGGGACAAAATGTATTTTTCGAGAAGAAAATGAATTAAACAATTCATCTGACCAGCAAACCGATACCTGTAAAGAAGAATTCTATCGAATCACTGTTAATTATTATTCATAATTCTATCGGCGTTGCGAGTTTTTTTAGACATAGTCGTTGGCACTGCCGACATAGTAATCAATGCTACTCATAAACGAATCTCTCTCTCGTGGTTATACACACGTCTTATTAATTCCCGTGTAAATGATCGTTTTTTAAGCAAAGAGTGATATATTTGTACGGAAAGTATACTCGTCCCTGTAGACTCCCAACCACTTAATTTGCCTGTACAATTAGCAAATGTACTGACATGTTGATACCGCATTTTTCTTTGGAACGTGTAAAAAAACATCTTTACACATATTTGCGGTCGATCTCATGGATATTAACAATAGTATTAATATAGCAAAGTATTAAAATATCGATTTATTAGGTAAATTATACTACTTGTACAATTTAGAATTGAGAATGTTATATTATTTTTTGTAGATAATCAGTAAATCGTATTATAAAGGTTTGTATATAAAATCCCATTTTAATGCGTATGAATATTTTACATATCGTTGGCGCGATATAAAATTTTAAATATAAACTTCTTTTAAAATAAACATATATATTACATTTAATTCTTATGGTATTATGCACATAAATTGCATATATTCAAATATTATATACATCTAAAATGCAACAATTTATATTTTGTAGTGCATTCTTACCATGTGCCATCTCTTGCACTATACTTCTATATATGTTACATTGTACATTATATTGGATTTTAATCATCTTATTAAAATCCTTCTTAAAAGCTTTCTTTGATAGTCTACATCGACGAGAAATACGCATATATGTAATCGAATAAATCTTTTACTTCGATTGTGTTAACGAGGTAGATCATCTTACCGATAAACGTCATTAATGTAACTAAGTTCCTTTACTGGCGATTAATCGCGCCGACTTTAGAAGTCGTCCCATTAATTATTAGTCTAATTATTAGTCTAAGTTGGTAACGAAGCAAAGCAACAACAAAGTCCCACGTCTTCCAAACGATGAGAGTATTGATTAGTGTTTAGTGAGAAAACCTCGAAAGCCTACTTTCGAGGAGAAAGCTGTCCTTGTATACTGTAATGAGAAATACATTTATATATATATATATATATATATATATACATAGAAAAAATATATATATGTACATGCGTGTGCGTAAAATGTCGTTGATATGTGAACGAGAAGCGAAAGTCAAGAGTATGTGCGGCGATGTAGAGATGTTTACTGATACATAACTATGTTGTTCAAATACCACCTAATTGCCCTTATTATCCACTGTATATCAATGTCTAATAAACTGCTGTTATTCCAAATCAATACTTGACTCATCTAAATTTCTTGTTTCTTTTTTTTAAATCACACAAATGCTAGTGCATCAAATATAAAATATATCGACAGCACATAAATTTTGAAAATTTTTACTACCCTGGTAAAAAAGTTGATAGAGAACGATAGAATTTCCATCAGTTTGTATTATTTTCTATAAGCTGTATCGACGCTTGCAGGTTCAAATATGAATCCTATCATCGAGTTCAATAAGATTTGTAATATATAGGAAACTTCTAAGTGATACTTATCACTCTACCTAAGTGACATTTTATCTTTGTGTAACATTTAGTAAACAATAGAGATAAAATGACACTCAGGAGGAAATCCTAACATACTCCTGGAATGTCAGATAGAAAAAAAATGTATGAAATTTCGTATTTTTCACATATGTTCAGATAAATTTCTCTAAAAACGACATACTTTGAAAAACAATTAGACTTTAAGAAGCTTATTTCAATTTGATATCAAAGAATTTATCAATCAAAAGAAAATGAGAATAAACTGGAACATGTAGATGTATTATACAACAATAATCATTTTGTTCCTACCGCGCTAACTGATCAATATTCAAGGTAAAATAAAAATAGCTGGTTTTCGTTGCATTAATGAACGGAACTAGTTAAACCAGAGGCTCGCCCGGCTCGAGCATTATAAAGAGGTGTATAAATTCCTTCCCAGCCCAGCTTGGTGGGATCTCGAACGCTAGTTATCAGATCGTCGTTAGTAGCATATGCGACAGAAACCGTCTGACAGTCGGTCGTAGCAGCTGTAACCATGAAATCTTTCGTCAATTATTCATCATCTTGTGATTTCCCGATCGAAAATCTGCCATACGGAGTCTTCTCTACAAAGGACAAGGTGAGCAAAACAAAAAATTGCATATATATATCATAGTTTCTATATAAATCATGCCACGTCATTTCCAAGCAGTTAAATATAGATATATGACTACGCATCTTTGACTTCATTGGGATTTAGAGAACCAGAGATTATGTAGTGATAAAAGATAATAATCTTTTTTAAACTTACATATTTTCGAGATTGTTAGAGCAATTGCACAATAGAATAGAAATTGAGCATAAATTTTCATCATAGTGTGATATCTGAATAAAGAGTGGAATGTTTTCATTCCATTCTTGCTAACATTCAACGCCGTCTAGTAGCAATTTTATTCTGGTACCATTGGTTGATAACTTACTATCATTCGATAATTTTAACATGATATATAACTTCCAATAAATCACATTATTTTACAATATTAAAAAATTGTCAGATTTATTAGGTTTGTTATTAAAATACAAAAATTATAATAACATTTTAATAATTACATAACTGTAATATTATAAAGTAAAGTACATAACATAAAGATAATATTTATTTAAAATATTTTAGCCAGATAAGAAAATAGGAGTAGCAATCGGTGACGAAATTTTAAACTTGAGTGCTATCGCGAATTATTTCGATGGACCATTGTTGCAAAATAAGCAAGATGTATTTCGTCGTGATTGCCTCAACGATTTCATGTCTCTTGGGAGACCAGCATGGCTAGAAGCAAGAGCAAAACTTCAAGATCTGCTGTCTGTCAATAATCATACTTTGCAAGATCCGGAAGTCCGCTCTAAGTAAGAATCAATAAATTAACGTTAATATTATTAATAAATATATCATTATTTATTTTATTTATATTATTAATAAATATATTATTATTACTAATTCCAGCAAACATCAAGTTACATGTAATACAAATGTTAGTTGTAACTTGGTGTTTGCTGGAATTAGTAATAATAATATATTTATTAATAAAATAGTTATATTGTTGAGTGGAAAATTACAATTAACATTTGTATTACATGTAACTTGGTGTTTGCTGGGATATATCATGTGTATAACATATATATCATAGACCTTTAAAAAGCACCTTGTAATCGTTGTAATGTTTTTATTAGGATTTTCGTCGCACAGAAAGATGCTACAATGCATTTACCAGCCAAAATTGGCGATTACACGGATTTTTATTCATCTATTAATCATGCAACAAATGTCGGCATCATGTTCCGTGGTAAAGAAAATCCGTTGATGCCGAATTGGTAATTGTTTTAATATATTATTATATACTTGTACTTTAAGAACTGTACAAATAAAACGTTTATGTATGTAGGAAATACTTACCAGTCGGCTATCACGGAAGAGCAAGTTCCGTTGTTGTGTCAGGCACACCCATAAAGCGACCGTATGGTCAAACATGCCCGGTTGAAGGTGCAGCACCTGTTTATGGCCGTTGTTTATTAATGGATTTCGAGCTCGAAGTTGCCTTCTTCGTCGGTGGACCACCTACAAATCTTGGAGATACTGTACCAGCTTCGAAGGCGCATGATCACATCTTCGGGATGGTTTTAATGAATGATTGGAGTGGTGCGATATAATTAAAAGAAAGTATGCTTTACTTAATTTAAATATGTTTATATTATTGTACTTCTGATTTTTTGTTTTGTAGCAAGGGACATTCAAAAATGGGAATACGTTCCATTAGGACCATTCGGCTCGAAGAATTTGGGAACTTCAATTTCTCCATGGATTGTTACGATGGAGGCTTTAGAGCCTTTTAAGGTACCAAATATGGCTCAAGATCCAAAACCCTTTCCATATCTGCAACATGACGAATCTTGTAACTTTGATATTAATTTGGAAGTTGATCTTAAACGTGAGTGGAAACTTTTTTATTACTTTTCTCATTAGAGTTATTCACGTTTCTGCATATATTTTATTTATTTATTTTATTTAGTTTATTACGATTCTAATTGTTTTGCAGCTCCAAGTGGTGTAGTCACGACCATAACCCGGAGTAATTTCAAATACATGTACTGGACTCCGCGACAGCAATTAGCGCATCATACAGTGACTGGGTGCAACATTAATCCCGGCGATTTGATGGCTTCCGGCACTATAAGTGGAACTGTGAGTTCAAACTGCGATTATTACTCTAATCACACACACATTATTATTACAATTAATATATTAAACTTTTTTTACCCATCAATTTATTTTGTGACGTCTACTTTTTTGCAAATTCCATAAATTATGATTTTATCATACAAATTTCATGATATAAAATATTATTTAGACTCCGGATTCTTACGGTTGTATGCTGGAGCTATCTTGGAAAGGCACACATACCATTCCGTTAAAAGATGGGACCACAAGAAAATTCCTTCAGGATGGCGATGAGGTGATCATTCGCGGTAAGTAAAAATAATTTATTATTTATCTAAAATTATATAACAATTTACTGACATTTTTTCTCAGGTTATTGTGTTGGCGATGGTTATAGAGTTGGATTCGGATCATGTGCGGGTAAATTGTTACCTGCTAATGCAAACTGAAATTGGTGCACAAAATTACGTTCATTTTTTGGTCTTTCATATTTTATATTTGATTTCTGAATAATAAAAGTTTGATTATATACTTATTTTCTATTGTTCTAATTTATTATTCTAATCATTAATATTGAGTTTAATAAGATTTGAAAAAGACAAAATTTAATTTTAACTTAAAATTAAATAGAATTTAATCATGTATTAATTAAGCAGCGAGTTTTCAATCAAGATACTGCTAATTAAAAAATGTTTGTCAATTATATTTTTCGTTTTATAACTATCAATTATAAAACAATTATATATTATAGAATAATTAATTATTTATAATGTTCCACATATTGTCAATAAATACAATTTATGTAGCTAAAACAGTATAAAAACAAACGGTACTACAATAGATTTAAAGGAATAACATTGTGTGGCATGACGTATAAAATGACTCGATTATTGATTGAGAGAATAGTCGCAGTAAGGCTGATCAATAAGGAGGCCAGTACAGGTGTACGTATACAAGAAAGATGGCAGGCGTTCTACTTCGGTAAGCAAACTACACAAATTTGAGTTATAAAAGTGTTTTTTTCTTAAAAGATTATTTAACACATAAATCATTTCAATCTATTGTATCTCAATAGTTATCAATATTTTTATTTCCGTAAATATAAGCTGCACAATGTCAAGGTCGGCATTGCAACATTGCACTTGCGTTTGTGGTTGCATTGATGGCTCCCGTTATAGCATGGTAAAGAACGTACAATTTTATTAATTTAATGAAAGTTTGTTTGAACGTATATCACACGTGCACTTAAAAGTTTGCTATTATTTATATAAATATATACACATTCTATAATCCCTAACTGATCATTATTATATAGTCTTTAGTGCTGTATTCTGTAATTATTGTCGAAAGTTTCGAAAATATTATAATATCGATCACGTAAACGTTAATTGCTTTTAATAGTACCTTACATTTAATATTAATTTATTATTTTGTATACTTAATATTAAAATAATGTGTAATTATTTTAATTATACTTTTACTGAAATTATAAATTATACTTACATAACGCTTTTTGATAGATTATACATTATTTTAACATTTTTTATAAATGCTTTTTTTAATAATTTTTTTAATTCCATAATATAGCGATTATTTTAACATCTATTTAGAAGTCTTCACAATTTGGAAACTTCACCGAACGAACCTACCGCCAAATGGACCGTTCCTTTAAGCGATGGGAATCACGTGGTAGAGTTTGAACATGGAACAGCAACAGGCCGACGTGTGGTAAAAATCGATGGCAATAATATAGTTCACAGAGATTGGATGTTTCGTTTGGTCGGGGATGAAGTCTTTATGTTCAATAACACCAAGTTTGTGATCAGAGTCGATCCAATGCCAGGTAGAACTTAATCATCTTATTTTCACGAAGATAAATTTATTATTTTATTATTGCGATTAAATAGGTCTGAAATATTCTTACTCGTTGTGGGTGAATGGAAAGAGCTACAAGCAATTTGTCCAGTCGCAATCAAAAATACTAGACACTTGGTTGGCCAACGTTGGAAACGAAGAATATAGAATTGTATTAGGTAATTAAGTAATAAATATACACCTGAAATACGTGACTCCTATTTTATGATGTTTGCAGATAAACACGCTCACAGTGTTTGGGTGAATGGACAAGAAGTGGAAGTTGAGGTAGTGATAAGAGTAGAAATTTCTACTATGCGTTTTTATGTACAGCAAATGTTTTAATTGATTAAAATATACCAAATATATAAATTAATTAACGATTTGTACACAGAATGAATTCATGGATGGCGGTGCAGAAATTATTTTTTCCGTTGGCGATTTACCGGCTACTATCAGATCTTTCAGTTCGGAACAAAAAGAGATCGGTATAGCATATGTTTTATACATCAATGATGTCGAAATACAGCAAGAAACTTTATTGGAAGAATCCTAAATGCACGCCTTGACTTGTCTAGTTAGATTTTTCGTGTGATAATATAAATAAGTATATCCATAAGTATATGTATATCATCGATAATTATGCGATTCATTAAATAACTACACAAGTGTGAAACACAATATTTAAAAATATTGCTGTGATGTGAAATTTAATTAGTACTCCTCGATGTGTGCCATGTAATTTTGTGTACATTTTTAAAAATATAAATGTAAAATAAAATTGCTAAATTCAATATACTGTAAATTTATTTGATTTATCCAAAAAGATATTTTATTAGAAAGTAATACTTGAAGGTAGCTATAATTTATATTCTTGTTTGTGTGACATATATAAGCGGAATCGTTTAATATGTTATGTAATCAAAGATATTCTTAATAAAATGTAAAATTTTAAATAATTTAAAGGAATTATTATATTTAAATACTAAACTTAAAAATTAAATATGTCACGACCACAAATAAGCAGTGCCTTCAGTATCGGATCTTTAGTTTTAACTCCTAAACAGGATGATTTCTGCTATTATGAAGGTAATCTATGTAACTTAATTAGATCTTAAAAATCATCAAAAGCTTCATTCATTTTTAAATAGATATGCCAGAAACAGAATTACGAGAGGCTCTTGAAAACATTATTTGTTCGAATCTATATCTGAGGTTAGAAAATGACATTTTTGAACGATATCTCGCACGTCGAGATTCTGAAAGTATTCAAAGTAATTTTTTAAATCAATTTCTGTTCATTTCAAAATTTTCTGAAATTCTAACATTTTTATTTTAATTGATATTCTCGCAGATATACTGATATTAATGTTAGCTTTCAACATACTTTGTGTAGCAATAACGCAAATCTTAGAAACCGCTAAGCGTATACAGAAAATCGCACCTCAACACGGTCGCGCGTCACCCGTTATAAGTGCAACCGGAAGTCTTATGAATGATCGCGACAGAGATTCAGTGAGCGTCGCCAGCTTGAAATCCGGAAGTCGACACGTCACGCCAAGTCTTTTAACAGCCAGGGCACCAACGGCAGGAGCAAAGTCCGTCCGCTAGACTCTATAACTTTAATTACAATTGTCTTTCTTTTTTCAATTACAATTACAATTACAATATCTCGAATCGTAGAATCACGTACATGCTTCGTATCGAAATGGCGAACACTGAGATTCGGGAATTACAGAAGGCACTAGAAAGAATCGAAAAGAGATCGATAAAGAAAAAGATATATCTGCGAGCGCGATTGGAAGAAAATCAAATTAACACCCGCGAAATTTGTAAAACAAGGGAGGAATTTGAAGAGATTATTGCACAGAAAGGCGTAGATAGCATTACGGGAAAGATACCGGCTGAAAAGTTTATCAGGTGTTATATTTAATATCCTGCAATTATATGATAACTCCTTGATAATTATGTAGACGAATCTGATAAAGACATGCAAGTTTATCGTATAGATTTATAGAGGAATGGTTAAAAATAGTCGACATTATAATGGAACAAATTAGACTGAAGATGTCTACTATAAAGTGTCAGATAAGAAAAGTCAAGTTGCAGCTGAAGCACAGAAAAGAACTGGGCGAGGCTCTACGCGCCGTAGATTTCGAACAATTGAACATAGAAAATCAAGTTTGCATACGAAAAATCGACGAAAAGAATCAGCATCTGCTTCAAATGAAAAAAATCGCGGGTATAGGAATAGAGACTTTATTTTATACTCATTTTTGTAATATACGAATTGTTGAATTTAATGCAGGACGCTATAGCATAGCACTGACCAAACACAAGAAAAAAGTAGATGGCTTGATGTCAACTATGAATGGCGTAAGAGATAAAATTGTTTCCAAAAAACAGGAAATCATAAAATTGCAATCCGAACAAATTACTACAAAGAATGAAATAGAGAAAGAAGAAAAACAGCTTAAATCGATAATAGAGTTAATAAATAATTTTGAGGTAATATTTTTTAATATTTTTGTAAGCAGCTTAATTGAATTTCAATGCGTTATTTAAACGACTTTTTTTTAGAACAAAATTAATTTTTTACATAGGGAGTTACATAAAATTATAATTATAAAATTTTAAAAATTTAGGGGGGAAAAGGGGTCTAACATCAAGATGCAAGTTAGCATCGCCAATTATTAAATTATTTCTATTTTAATAAATGTGATATTACCTGTTCATGTTCAACTTATAGCTGCGTTATGACCGGAAAAGTAATTCGGCGCGCAGTCGGTTGAATTTGAAAAAAGATTTATAAAAAAATCACACAAGTAAAAATTTATAAAAAGCACTAAGATCTAGACCGTAGAAGGCGTTCTTATTTCAATTTGTATTACATTAACGATCAAATATCTCCAATTTTAAAAATTTATATATTGTAATTATTGAATTCTCATATGTCATTATGTAGGTTCCGAGCGTTATAGACTACATTAAACTACGCATGAAACTACGGGAATTGCAAAGAATCCACAAGCAACTAAGCAGGCAAAGAGAGATTCAAATAACACTCAAGTCTCGGAATCAATCATAAAACGAATTGTAGTAATGTATTGTTGTATTTATTAAGAGAATATTTAATTAATTAAAATAACTTACTATTTTATACGGTAAATATAGTTTTACTAATTTTTTCAGAAATTTTTTCTGTTTTTAAGAAATAGCCAAATTGTATAGAATAATGGACGGAATTATATGAAGTCAAGGTACAATGTGTCTCTTTACTTTTCTACCGTAGAAAATAGATTTAAACCGTTGTAAGAAATATTCTAAGTAGTTGCTTACGAGCAGTGTATGAGTCAAACTTTCTCACAAATTTATTCTTAAGAAATCTCAGTATATGTTCAAATTTTATTTAAATTTAAAAATGTAAATAAAAATGTAAAAATTTTATGTAAGAATCATTTGCAATGACATGTTGCATCATTAATAGAAGTATATATTCATATGTGCACTGAATGATATTAATTTAATTTAACATGTTGTATATTTCTATATGGCACTTCAACAAATATATGATTTTAATGAATTCTTTGTAGAGATAAAAGTAGTAGGATTAAAACTAACGTTGTTTTTATATGGTAGATTATTCAGAAATATTAAAGATTTTTACGTATTCATTATGACACACATTTAACCAAGCAATTACGAAGTTAAAGCGATGTAGAAAGATTTTGGCGTGTGCTACGATGCGTTAGGTAGTTACGCTTCACGCACCGATA
This sequence comes from Solenopsis fugax, assembly GCA_003595255.1. Taxonomy (NCBI): domain Eukaryota; kingdom Metazoa; phylum Arthropoda; class Insecta; order Hymenoptera; family Formicidae; genus Solenopsis; species Solenopsis fugax. The sequence continues at coordinate 32,852 of QKQZ01009649.1, read as the reverse complement.
GTGCCTGTCCCTTCCTCTTTTTGCCCGTGGAATATCTGTCCCGGAAAGACCCATCTCTCTTTCTGCCACGATTCAGTTTTGCCGCGACGACAGCATCGAAACTTGGTTCTTTAATTCAGTTGTCGAACGACTGATCGATTGTCGTACTAAAGTCTATAAATTTAAAGAACATTGTGTTTGCATAGTAGAATGTCACTTATAATCGTTCAATTTTCTTCAAATTTCTGACACTGAGTTTGATTTATGGCTCAGTGTTTGCTAGAGGCGGCGTAAACTTTTGTGTTATGCATCTTACATGTATACATTAACGAGAATTATTATTCTGTTATGTAATTTAGACGTGAATAAAGAGATTAAATTAATATCAAAATATTAGTGTAGTTAAGAACTGTAAATAATAACATAAATAATATAAATATATAATTGTTCATGCATGCTTTTTTAAGTCATTGTGCTTATCTGTTGGCATTGTGGCAAACTATATATAAGATTTTTCTTGAGAATGAAAAATATCTTAAAATGTGTGCAACGAGGCTCGACATGTCAATTACTGGTGCAACGATGAATTTGCCACAAAGAATGACGACAGTAAGAATTCGAAATCTCATTGCTTTTTTCGTTATTCTATTATTCGGAGAGACATATGGAAAATATTTGGAGGTAAGACTGTGAATCAATTCACAATTTCTACAAAGTTAGATTTTTTATCAGACATCGGAAAATTATTTCTCTCAAACTTATTAGTTTTGATATATTTAAAATTGTTTTTGGCATTTTATATAGTATGTTTAATATTTCGATTATTTATTTATTTTTTATAATTTGATATTAAATAAAATACATATTTTATTCGATTATTTGATGTTACTAATAATTCTAATAAACTACATCCAAGCAATACTGATTTTTAAATATTCTTTCTTTTATGTATTATTTAAAGGGCCTCAACATGAACTTAGGAGATGCCCTTTTATTTCTCAGAGAATACGATAGTGCAGCTTCATTAATGTGCACGAGAGTGACAATAGCGCAATGGAACTTCGTGATAAACGTTACTGATGCAAACCATCAGAAAATGGTGTAACAAATATTTTTAATTAATGCTACACATATAATTTATGTAACGTTTTATGAATCTTTCATATAATATTTGATCTGTTCACCAGATAGATGAACAAACATTAAAATTGAAATTTGAAAGAGCTTCTTGGCGAAAAGCAATCACTTTTGCTTGGAGCCGAATACCAGATCCTTTAGCGAGAAGGGAACTTAAAATGATTGCTACAAAAGGTCGAAGTTCCTTGACTGACGATAAGTTTAATGAGGTAGATAAATATTTCAAATGAAGGTCATAAAAATAATATTAATTTATAATCCTTTAATTATCACATAAATGTGATTGTAATCGATGAATTACTATTATTAAATATTAAAAAGATAAATGCTATTAAATAAATGCGATCCATTTTTATTATCGCATGTATTAATGTACAATAACTGTATCTAATTTTCAGATATATCGTTTAATAGCGGAAATGAAAGAGATTTATGTTAAAGCCAGAGTATGTCCGTACAGACAGATTGACGGTGAATGTAATTTGAGTCTGGATCACGGTTAGTCAATTTAATTTATTACATACAAAAAAAGGGTATAAAAAAATAATAAATATACATCTTTACATATGTGCAAATTATTTTTAGATATAAATAAAATAATGGCACAGTCAAAAGATTACGATGAATTATTACATTATTGGCAAGCTTGGCACGAAGCGATTGGTCCACAACTTCAAAATAAATATTTCAGATACGTTCAATTGGCAAATCGAGCAGCTAAATTAAACGGTACAAAAAAAACTTTGATTCTAAATGTAAAAAAATGTTTTATTTCGTTACATATAAAAATGTTTACTAATAACATAATATTTTAAAAAAATATATTTAATGTTAATAAAACTTGTTCTTTGTGGAAGGTTTCGCCGATGCTGGCGACCAGATGAGAGAATTGTTTGAAGATGAAAATTTCCAGCAAAATATAGCTGAGATAATGTCAGCCATAACTCCTCTCTATAAGAATCTTTTTACTTATGTGCGATCAAAACTAATTGAAAGATACGGTGATAAAATACGCGAGGACGGGCCTTTACCTGCGCATATTTTAGGAGATATGTGGGCTCAAAATTGGGAAAATCTCTTTGAATTAATGCAACCATTTCCTGCAAGCAGAAAGCTTGATGTAACTTTGGAGATGATGATTCAGAGTATTACTCCAATGAGGTACGCTTTAAATTATATTAAAATTTTTGATAAACTTATAAGATATAAATAATTTTATGAAAGAACGTTTTTGTTAATGCATAAAGGATGTTCCAAATAGCGGAAGAGTTCTTCACTTCGCTCGGTATGAAACCGATGCCACCGGAATTCTGGAAATTCTCCATAATTGAAAAACCTATTGATAGAGAAGTTAAGTGCACTCCCAGTGCGTGGGACTTTTGTAATAAAATTGATTACAGGTGATTTTTTTTATTAATTTTGTCATATAGCAAAGAAATTAATTTTTAATTTTTATTTAATACTCTAACATTTCTTCTTGTATTATATCGAATAACAGAGTTCTTCGAATTGCATTTTGTTATATAATTGCAGAATAAAGCAGTGTACTAGAGTTACAATGGAAGACCTACTGTCCACCCATCACGAAATGGCGCATTTGCAATATTATTTACAATATAAGGATCATCCATTGCTATTCCGAAACGAAGCAATTCCAGGTATACTTTTTCCTAACGTTTTATGGAAATTTACTATTCTATTAATTTTCTGCGTGTTCTTATAATTTTTTAATCAGGTTTCTACGAAGCTGTTAGCGATGCAATTGGTTTATCCATTTTTAGTCAGCAACATTTACATAAAATTGGGCTGCTCGATAATTTAACGGACGATTACGATAGCAGCATAAATTTTCTGATGCTAATGGCTCTTCGCAAAGTGGCTTATATGCCGTTTGCTTATATAATTGATCAGGTAAGTAATAACAAACAATTGAATTAATAATAGCTAATACAGAATTTTGTATAATAGATGCTGCTTTTATTCCTATTTATACTATTATAAAATAATTTTCAAATAATTTCAATTAAAAATCTAAAAGTATTATTGTGATACATGTAAGAAAAAATAATAAAATAATTATAATTCTCATGTATCTATTTTTTTAAAAGTGGAGATGGCGCGTCTTCAGCGATGGCGTAGAAGATATGACAACACATTGGTGGGAATTAAGATTGCAGTATCAAGGCATTGTTCCACCTATACCCAGATCTGAAAGAAATTTTGATCCAGCAGCAAAATATCATATTCCAGCAGATAGTCCTTATGCCAAGTAGAAACATATAATAAATCTATTATTGAAAAAAATAATGTTATATAAAAATATATTTTACTTTTATCTTTAATTTTTAGGTATTTTGTAAGCACTGTATTACAGTTTCAATTATTCCAGTCCTTGTGTGAAATTTCTGGTCACACTGGCGAATTGCACACTTGTGATCTTTACAGGTCACGAGAAGCAGGTCGATTATTATCGTATGTAAAGCTTACAAACAGATCAATAAAATAGAAATTATTAATATCAGAGTTTCTAATTAATAAAATAAAATTTTCGTATTTACAGAGACGTTCTGTCGATGGGAGCTTCTAAACCATGGCAAGATATTGTCAGGCAAATGACGAGAGGTAGAACGAATAAACTAGATGCTGGTGCCATACTCAAATATTTTGAGCCTTTGAATGCGTGGTTGAAACGACAAAATGAGATGCAGCCTGTAATCGGCTGGATCACAAGTCGCGACGACAGAGGTTGGTTTAACATTAATATTTATTAAATGACTTCAAATTCTATCCAATAAAAAGTGCAAAGTGTATCTTGTGAGAATAGGAATTTTTCATTTTGTTTCAGTATTATTCGCTCAATGGTATCAAAATTGTGCACGTAAAATTGGATTGTGGAATGCATTCCCCCTACTGATTGTAATTTTTAAAAGTTTTATTTATTAATGAATATACATACATATATATTACATCCGATGACTTAAAGTATTAACATACAAATCTCTTATATAATATATATCACATATTATAAAGAGAAAGAAAAATTACTTTAATTTATAATATACGTTATGTCTTATGAAAGATTGTTTATAAAATAATTTCTGTGTTTGTCAGGCATACGTTTACTATCTTTGCTATTACTTTTACATTTACTATCTTACCAAGAAGTTTAGTTTATTACTTCTTATTCTAACTAGGATTTTTCCCATACAGCATACTTCATCCGAGAGCCATCGCATGGACGTCGCTATGTCTTATGGATATCGCGATGTCCATGCGACGTCTTTCAGATGGAAAAATGTCATATGTGTTGGATTGTCGAAAAGTGTTTCAAACATAAATTTTTGTAAAAAGTCAACAGTGTTTAATATTATTTTCTTGAAACATTTTATTACACCGATTCTTTTTATTTTTTATATTTTTATCATTTTTATATTTTTATTTATAGATTTATCTAAAATATTATCATCATTTATTTTCTTCTTTTCTTTTATATCTTCTTTTCTTCAAAAAGATTTATTCTATGTCTATCTTGATAAAAATTTTAAAAATGATTGTAAACTTACTATTGTAATAATATTTCGCGTTTTTAAATACTAGAATGACTCTTTTTTCTTTTTCTGAAATCATTTATTGCTTCTAAGAAATATTTTGAATTAAACGGAATTGATTCAGGATTCGTTTTTGACAACAGTAGATTTGTACGACAGAAGTTGTTTAGTAATTTCTGAATCATAGATGTCACTACTAATGAAATGATATTGATATCTTCTAGTTTGGTTGTGGTTTTGTGACCAGGCGTATTATGGTGTAATATGTCAAGGTACGTAAGTTATGTGATGAACGTATATATTTGAGCATTATTATCGAAATCGTAAATCCTTCGTAAGTTTTCGGTATGCAAATTGTCCAAATTCTTATCGTACAGTGGCAATTCGCTCAGGGCATAAGGGTACTACAATTCTTGGTTAGGAAAAGAAGCGGCGTTTTTCGAACATGGATGTAATTTTCGCCCGCGGACTGAGATTTAGCGCCGAATTAGGCAACGCCTCGGTATTGTTAACGAAATATCTTCCACTGTCGGCATGTTACACGTGTCGTTTCAACACGACGCGCTGGAAGTCAGCGTTTCCCGGTAAGCTTAGACGTGAAGGTGGAGAGGGAAGGTGGACACGTCAATAGGTTCAACGTGCATTACCAAGCTTATTTCACTTACAGAAAGATATCACCGTTATAGGGCGACGTCATGTAACTCTTTAGGTCTTGTAAATAATATACTCGTGTATCAAAAATCATTGAAACAGGATATTAACAAAAATGGCGTCACTCTGGCGTACTATTCGGATCTTAAGCAGAGTTCCGATGGTGATTGCCAAAAACCTCAGATAGAGCAGAAACTAACAGTATTTCAAAAGATGAAACAAATGACGAAAGATTATTGGCACGTGCTAATACCTGTGCATGTTATTACTTCTATAGGATGGGTAGCTCTATTCTATACTGCTGTTAGAAAGTACGTACAAATCGACATACTGATGTCGTCTGCGTTGGATAATTAATTAACATAAAATCATTTATTTTTAGTGGCGTGGATATAGTGCAGCTGTTGGAATATATGAATTTTAGTGAGAAATATGTAGATTTAGTACGTAACTCGGGTGCCGGTAACTGGGCCATCACTTATGCGCTTTACAAGATATTTACGCCGCTTAGATACACTGTTACTGTTGGTTCGTAATTTCAATATTATATATGATAGATAATTTATGATAAGCTATGTTAAATATTAATACTTAACCGTAACAGGAGGCACGACAATGGCGATTAGATATTTGAGCAAATTAGGCTACGTGAAGGCATTGTCATTCAAGCTTCAATCATCAGAGGTGAGTAATATACCTGAAATGCAATGTCAGTTGCTGAAATTGAAGAAATAAACTATTTATTAACACATAATTATATCTGTGTGTTGATATCTGAAACATCTGTCTCCTCTCTGTTTTCTTTTACACGCACACGTGTGGTGCAGCCTGCGGGCAAAGCTATGAGTAGGTTACCGTTCACAATTAATCTGAAGTATATTATGTTGATCTCCCTTGCTTTTGTTTTTGGCGAGATACTCTTGTCACGCGAATAATATAATGTAGATCTCGTTCTTTGGTCGTACGGCGGCTTTTGCACCTTTCATAATCGTCTTTAATCGTGTTGTAGCCAGTGCAGTCAAACAAATGTGCAACAGAACACAAGACAAAATTCAAGGCTGAGTGTAAAAAGGATAGACATACGGAACCGCCAAAGTCATAAATATTATTTCCCCCCACTATGTCAGACCTACGACTGGGCGTAGCTCAGAGACTTAGTGTTGATGTATATTTCTCTTTATAAATATATACATTATTGTATCATAATAAAAAGATCATTTCCCTGGTAAAAATTTCCAATAGATAAAGTCCTATCGTTTTCAATATGGAATCTGGTTCATAAATTCACTAAATGTGAATCGTTTTCTATCGGAAATTTTTCAGGGTTTCTATGTTCAGTATTCTTTCACTTATTTCCCATTCATTGTGCATGCTGTTAAGATACATAAGAAAGAAGTACATAAATTTGTTTTTTTTTTCATGAACCTTTGACCTACATAAGTCATGAAACTCTTAAAACTTAAAAACGTGAAACTACTTGAAAATTGGAAGGCTAATTTAGTTTCAGAGTGATATTAATGGGGAAAACTTGCAAAAACCCATTCAAAGTACATGGATTTTTCCTAATGCAAAGATATTGAATAAAAATAATAAATGTACTTATTGCAGTTTGTCTTTATTAAAGAGGATAGTCATTTATACATACTGTGTACGATTTAAATAAGATTATAGTATCTACAATATGCGCTCGACTTATACATAAATGTGGAATTAATTACGTTTATTAATCCTGAAAAATAACAATAGTTATTTGGCAGCTCGAGTTGTGCGTCTTTCAATGCTGTAATATTGTATATTTATCGTTACAGCACACCCATATTATTCCAGTCTCTACGCTTTGTGTGAAACTAATAAAGGCGACATTATAGCCTTCGAAGTATATAGACAAACTTCTTCAATATTACGCGAGTCCTCGCAGCGAGATACGTTTGTCTTAATAAATATTGTTAATGAATGTTATATGAAGTACAATGAAATTTGATCTACGGAAAAAATTCGCAGGAATGTTTCCGAGATTCACATTTCCGCCGTAAAATTGCATTATAATAAATGTACCCGATAAAAATATTATATACATACGCTAAAAAGTACGAAGTTTTTACTTAAAAACGCATAATTATGCTACTATATCACAGTTGCCTGCGCAACTCGTTCATCCTAATGAAACCACTGCGTATTTGCAGAGTACCTTTGTTAAATAAATATAAATTGTATATATTAAATATACCATTTGTTTAGATAATCGATTACCTTCGAATAAAAAAAAGAACTTGTACTTATAATCATTAGACCTGTTCTTTTCAGTTGAACTGACTGCACTAGTTCAGAGTTTATCTTTCTTGTTCTTACGTGAAGGGAAGAAGATAAATTGTGAACTAGTGCAGTCAGTTCAGCTAAAAAGAACAGGCTTATACGCTACTTGCACTGATGCCAAATTGTTCCCAAAAAACAATATAATAATTTCTATTTCCTAATACCAGTCTTATATTTATATCAAAATCACATTTCGTTTAAAAATATTAAAATCGCAGAATAATTAAAATCGTATTTTTTACAAGAAATGTACGCGACACAGATGATTATTATTTTTACAGCATACATTAATTATAACAGCCACTATCGTCATGTATTGATTCGATAAAATTTGTTCTTTTTATAAGATATATTAGTTATAATAATATTACATCAATATATTGCAATATATCAACAATAACAACTATTACAACGAGAATGCTGCGTGATAGGTAACGCAAAACTTATGATCGAAGATCGAACTGACAATCAACTTTTGTCTAACTCGAATGAATGTTTTGCAAAGACCGATTCGTACACGTGTATAATCGCGAATTGGTCGCGAATGTCCCCATATATAATACGTTATACAGTATTTCTTCAGTTTTGCCATCCATCAAACTATATAAGTCTGCTAGATTTCTGTCATATTTTACAAAATTTCAACATAATTCTGCTATCATCTTCAACATAATTCTGCCAACAACGTCAGATATATGCTAGGTCATATCAAATCTGTAACTTTTCTGTCGACAAAGTTTAGTAACAGATATTATATAGAATCTGTTCTCGAATAGATCTGGCTGTTTGAAAATATTCGACGAAGCAACTAAAAGCGATAGCAGATCATACAACATGCCGGTCTCGCAAAGCTCAAACGTTTTAATTTTCTTTGAAAGTGTTGTAAGATTAAAGCTGAAAATTCACATTCCAATCAAATAAAAAATTATTAATCAATAACAAATCGTTGTCTCTCTCTGTTTTCTAATCCACCTTTGTTGAGAAAATCTATTTTCAAGACCTGGTGAAAGAAATTCTCATATCACAATATTTTTAAAAGTTTTTCAGAAATTTTTATATTTTAAAGAATGAGCAAAAATACGGGGTTTTCTAACACCCATTTTAGCTCTCAAATCGAATTGTATGCCAAACAATGCTATATGATGAAATATTTCAGAAAAATTTCAAGTGTTGAATATAGGGATTGTTTTGGAAATAAGTCAAAATAGCAGAATTTTCAATATTGTTCAAACATAATAGACAAATATTATTTTCAAAAACTATTTTCAGATTAGGCCGTGGTTTCCGGCCAAATAATTAGTAAAAAAAAATTGAAAGAGACCATTTTGTGCAGAATTTTAAGACAACTTTTACTCGAAACATTTTTTCATATCTGCATCTGTTTTCGGATAGATTAGGATAGTTTATCTTCTTTCAAAAAAATTGAAGTGAAAGAGTTAGATTTTTAGCACGGTAGTCAGAGAATCATTCCGACTATTTCTAGTCAAAATTCCATTCATCATATCAAAAAAGTTTCAACATTTTTTTGGTAAATATTATGCTTGGACAATATTGGAAATTTTGTTACTTTAACTCTCTATATTTTCAAAACCCTCATTAAATTAAAATTCTAAGATTAATATTTCAGTATATATACGTAGCATCGTTTGGCATACAATTTGATTCAAATTTCAAAGGCCACAAAATGGGCAAAATTTGTTCTCACTTTTTTATAAAAATTTCCGAAGAAATACCTTAAATTTTTTCAGATTTAAGTTTTCTTCGAAAATTATAGAACAAGAAATTTTAAAAATCTTAAAATATTTTAGAATTCACATTTATAAAGAATTTTAACGAAGATGTAGATTTTTTTAGCAAAGCAAAATTTTTTAAAAAGTATCTCAATTCGTATAAAACATCTATGAAATTTTCTAAATAGTTATAAAATTATTCAGAAATTCTGCAAAATTCTAAAATTTATATAAAAAATTTGAAAAATTTTATAAAGAATTCTAAGAAAAAATTTCCCTAAGGTAGGCAGTGTGTATTAAAGTATCTGCATGCACGTACACACGTTCTGATTCTATAAAATACGGGAATGTTAACCTGGTTTAACGTCGATTCTTTAGCTCTATCAATGTCCATAGTATTCATTATCGGATGATCGTTATATGCGCAGTTTGAAAAGCTCCGAGACAGAAGCTTAAATATATCAGTGCATTTAACCCATAAACTGATAGCTAGCGGACACCGGCTGCGGTGCCCTCGGTTGCGTATGCGATATGCGTTGGATGTGACACGCACGACACATAAGTCTGCCATCAAGTGGGTAGCACCGCTTATCCGGCTCATCGGTCAACTGCATACCGCAATCCTCACAAACGTAGCAATCCACATGAAAGTCTTTGTCCATCGAGACTACCCTGACCGTTTCCTCAGTTCCCTAAAATAGAAAAGAACACGGCTCGTAAAAAGAAGTTTCAGCGGGAACGCCTGTCATGCGCCTCGATGACGTAAGCGATCTAATTTCCAGTGCGCATACCTCAACTGGCGTGATTCCCTTTCCACAAGACGCGCACTTAGGCGCAAACATTCTGTGGTAATCATTTACACAATAGATCTTATTGTCGACGTCGACCGTGAAGGGCACGCCATCGAGACATTCGTTGCACACGCAGCACCTGAAGCAGCCCGGATGATATGATTTGCCCATGGCTTGCAGTATCTGTGGAAAGCAAAAGCTCTTTTATACTGTATTACAATGAAGACCTAACGGATGATAATGATCTTCTGTCGTCGTTTACCATTTCCATGATAAGGTGCCCGCAAATTGCGCATTTCTCGGCTGTCTGTTGGAAACCAGAATACTGTGAACACACGAAGATTTTATGAGTTACATGAATTAATTGGCATTTTAATCACCAGCATTAAAATTGCTCACATACCAAGTAATCCTCTTCGCAATAAACTCTCCCGTGAACGTTGTAGAAAGCTTTACCGCGGAGAGCCCTTCCGCAGGAACAGCATATGAAGCAATTGGTATGATAGAGATTGCCCATTGCTTGACAAGCCTGTCCGGCGCCGGTCACTTTCTCACCACATGTATGGCAAATACCTAGCAAGAAATATTAATGTAGAACTTTACGTGCCACTTATTGCGAAATAATAAGAAAAAAAAATTATTCTTTTGTCGCGACATACGTATATTGCAAAATTTCACGTTGAATAATGTATTATAAATATTTCTAAACACATTTGTATATGTACAAACGAATTGAGAATTGCCTGTGTGTCCTGTAATTCATATTAAAATTACTAGAATAAACTGTCTCAAAATATAAATTATAATTCAATGAGGAATTGAATTACTTCGTGAAGTGAGAAGATCGAAAATCACTCGTCGCAGAATGCATTCGCGCGGAGTTGAGAATATGAGACTCGAGCTTTACCCACGTGAAGTTAAAAATACACCCATCGACGAACGTGACAATGTAGCGTATTCATCAGGGTCGCACGTTCAAAAATTATCAGATGAATACGGATGAAAAACACGAACTCACAGCTTTCGATGGGCAATAGCAATCCTGCCATCCCTTAGCGCAAAAGTTTTCCGAAATCCTCGTGCGCTCCACTCACACTGGTCGTTCCACTATTGTAACTTGATTTCGTTAGACTAAGCTAGACTAGAATCCGACCAACGAGTCGGACTGGTCTATCTATAACGAGATTTGCTACTGACCACGGCGATACGGCCACGCGTATAGAACGTTATATGAAGACTACTGGCTATCCAAGTATGAAAGCGACTAGAGGGACATTACGTTCGCCTAAATGCTTGCCACTTCTCGACTGACATTGCTTCGCTCAACCGCGGTTCCTGTGCTCCACTCCTTATTGTACGAGTAAAGCTGCGTTCACATTAATTTTTTGAATTATTGTTTCATTGTATATATCTTCCTTTATATTATTTGCTTTGCTTGTTTAATATCTTCAGGAAGATAAAGTTAATTATCTTTACATCAAAAAATGAAAAATATTTGGATGAGCCTAAGCACACATCCAAACAAATTTGCCATACTTAGCTAACCTTCTTAGGGAGATAACCGATAAAGATTAAAACGATATAAACCTATTGATCCTAGGACAAGATTTAGCTAGTCAATCATTATCACTTCTATTCTAACTATTAATATTATCACGCCAAAATGGGGAACAACTAAATTTTATTTACTTACTAATAATTCAAATAACTAATTGAATTATTATAATGATAATTTTGATTAATGGGGAAATATCTGTAAGTGATTGTATAGCTTCATAAAATTTATTTATTGTCCTACAAGACAGTTTGTAAATTAACCTGGATAATAAAAAAAATTATCTTCACCATTTGAAGACAATAGATATTGTATATTGATAATTTTAGTCTGTACTGTGATAGAGATTTATATCTTATTAGTAATAGATTTGTTGGATAATATTCGATACCATCATTTGGCACGCATTTAAAGCACATTACTTAAATTTTTGATTATTCATCCGTAGTTTATAAAGTTTGGAGAAATCAGGCTATTCCATCCCCAATATCGAAGCGCACTAGTATCTTTTTATCTGTTTTACTAAAGCAAGAAATGTTACATAATAAAAATGTAAAAAATATGTGGAATAACGCGATTAATTAGGGCAAGAAGTAAAGAGAAATGCTGAATAGGTTCATCAGAGCGGAATATTTTTATTTCTCTTAAATAAAAATAGTTATGATAAATAGGCATAAGGGAAACAGAGAAAGAGAGAAACAGCAAGAAAGGCAAAAAAATTTAATTTTCTCTACGTTAGATGTAATCTTATAAATTACGTAGTGACTAAATATATGCTGTTATCGTACTTGACACGAGGAAACCATAGAAACTATCAATCGCATATGCTGCATCGTTTCAATACGTCACGTCTATTGACATGAGCGCTACTTCAAAGAGCCGTAAGATTCAAGTGAGCTATCTGTTTGTGTATGCACCTATGCGTCGCACTCGCCCTCGGCCCTTTACGCAAGAGAAAGACGCGAGAGGGATACGTGGGTGGATAGAGCTAATGCAGCACGCGAGAGAGTGAATGTCAACGAAGTGTCGCGCTAAAAAGTATATATCTGCAACGCACCGAAACTCGACTCCGTTTTCCGAAACCGGTCTACTACGAACTCACGCCGTGGGAATTGGCACAGCCTTGCTATCGTGCCTTTTAGCGTTTCAGAGAAGTATCTAAAATTATATGGATTTACTCGGGACGAACGTATCGTGCGAACCTGTGATCGTCGTTTCCTCGGTCGTTTCTTATATTTTGCTTACAGGTATAGAAGGAAAGTAAAATGAAAATATAAACAATGCCGAAAAGTAAGAAATAGTTCGAATAACATGATGTTTAGGAAAGCTTGTTATTGCGTAGAAACATGAAACACGAAATATAACGATAATCTCGGTTGTCCAAGACGAGCGAATAAACATTGCGTAAGCAAATTTTTTCTTACCGAAGTACTCTCCCTCTTCCTCCTGTTTTTCCATTTCCTCTTCGAGCTGTCTTGTTAACTCCTCTATCTTTCTCTCCGCTTCCGTTGGTCCCTGAGAAAAGTAATTTGAAGAAAATATTAATCATTAAGAATTAAATCGGACATAATCTTATATGTACGATAAAGATTATTATTTTATTTTATATTATATTTGTACATAATTTAGTATCAAGAGATTAATGTTATTAAAAAAAAGTATCGGCCATTACTTATCGCTTGATTATACAGAGATTACTTATAAAGAAATATTTAAATTTTTGCACACAGACTACTATTTTTTACATCTAAATTCCTGACACAGCACTCTATGCAAATACTGCGAAACGCTATTGTTTTTATGCACTTTCTCGATATCTATGTGATAAGTGAACAAAGAACTATGGGAAAAGACGAATAACGAAGGCAAAAAATGTTAAAATAACGTACAGAAATGCGGATGCCTCATGAATAAAATATTCGAATGCACATTGCTTGTCAGCGACGAGCAATTTATGACTCATTGAACGCCTCAAGAGAGAATTTTTCGGGGATGGAATCATAAGCTGTTTGCCAAATTTTATGACTTACAGATTGCGCAGTGCATAGTTAAGCAACAAAAAGATGCAAACAAAAAGAATACATAGCATTCGCAAGTTGTTATTTCTTATTTCATATGCGAGTTAATCTTATCGTCATAGGTCAGACGTTATGTAAAATGAATAAAATTATCGGCATTTATGAGATCATCGCTGGCACAATATAGACATATATTTAAAAGTTATTTATGATTTTTGAAAAATTACTTTGAACGAATTATATTGACAATTCAATAATCTATCTAAATAAATTGCATTGTGAATGTAATTTAAGCAATAAGTTAAATAAAATTTGGTGTGTTAGAAGAAGACAAAATTATTTATTTTTCTTGTAGAGAATGTATTTTATATATATATATATTTTATATAATTCTACAAAAATGTATTTATAATAGATAATAGATGGATATGCAATAATAGTGCAGAAGACAGAAAAAATGCACACATGCATGTGATTTTAAAAATAAGATTTATCATGCAGATATAATATTTTTAAAAGCATGCAATTTTTTAACAGACTCCTTGCAAGCAATAATTGACTTACCGAAGGTCTAGAAATGACATTGTAGGGTAACAATCCCTTTCCAGGAGCAGGCTTGATCGGTGGACTAACGGATTTTCTTTCTTTTGCTTCCAAATCAGAAGGTCTTTGCAACACAGGTACACCAGCATTTAAGAGTACGGGTCCTGCAACTCCACTGGTAACACCTGGAGGAAGGCTAGTGATCCTGGGGCCAGCGTCCATTTCATTGGTTGAAGCACTACTGACAGGAGCTTGTACCTGTCCACGTATAGGACTTCTAACAGAATTGTGTGACGAAAGAGACCGTCCATGTCTAGGTGAATTAATTATATTTTGCGAAGTAATATCTAATGGCATCTGACCATGAGTTGGGCTAGTTTTCGGAGATTCTCTTACTACGTTGTTGTTGGCAATGGTCCTAGCAGAATCACTTCGACTTGGAGAGTACAGAGATGAACTTCTTGCAGGTGAGATATCTGACACATCTGACATGTAATTTCTGTCACCTTGCTGTAATGTGCCTAATCTCAAATGTTCTGTGGAGCGATTTGAAGAGTAAACTGGAGAATTTCTCGCAGGGAAATTTTCTTGATGATGATAGTTTCTGTCATTTTGAGGCATTGCACGATTTGGAGAATAACATGGAGGATTACGACATGTTGTTTGTTCTCCTGGGCGAATTCCATATACTGGAGAATTTCTGGCTTGCTGGTCTCCTGTAAAATTTGTATTTGTAGTCCTTGAAGAAGCCTCAACGTATTGCTTATAATTCTGTGGATTGTCCTGTCGAAATTGAGAAGGTTGGTTATTATCAACCTGATTTGTAGCACGAAACCCTTGTTGTCCACTCATAGTATTTTCTATTGAACCGCGATAATGATGAGATTCTGGTGGTAAGCGTATCGGAGGAGACTCACTGTGATATGGCAAACCAGATCTCGGAGACTGTTGTTGCTGCTGATCAGAATTATAATTGAAGTTTCTATTTGGTGGCTGCAATTCAGAGGGAGGTACATAAGCGCTTCTTCCAGATTGATGATCCGAAGAAGCAGAGGATGAGCTCTGTAAGTACTTGGCAGTAGACGAATCGATTGATCGCTGTAAACTTGAAGCACCATCGTAACTTTGACCACGTATACTTCCACTTCTTTGTTGGGTATATGATAAACTTTGAGTCATTCCACGTTGATTTTGAGATTGATTTACTTTCCCAGTCATAACAACATAATCACCGCCATTAATATTTGCTGGATGATAATAATTCGGCGGAACCTGAGGCCCTGGCTTATTCTGCATGCTCTCAGAAAAGTGTACTTCCTGTATATTTTCGTATACTGGTGGTGCTTCATATGGTGGTAATTCTTTTGCTGGTGACACACTTTGATAACGATTGCCAGTTGGCACTTGTGGTTGAGCTTTTCTGTAATTTCCTTCATAGGCATCGCCAACTAGAGAACCTCTAGGACTACTTTTGGGACTTTTTCTAGATTCTATTGGATGATAATAAGGTGGATGTGATTGACTCTGCTGCGGATAATAATCTATATTCTCATAAACAGGAGCCTGATGACTTCCGCGAGTCTGATTTTGTTGTTGCTGTTGCTGCGCACTGATTTGCTCCACTGGCTTCGGTGTCGCAAATCGTGAAGCAGCTATTATGTTTTCACGCTCATATAATTTGTAGTCAGTCGCGACTGCCTGTCTAGAAATATCCGAAGAATTGCCTTCAATAAAGCTTTCAATAGCACCGACCGGTCTGCCAGACGCTCTAGCGTCGTTTCTGTTAATCGCATTTCTCGAAACAGGTACCTGAGCTTCGGGCCTGGAACCCGAGCCTCTGGTCGTACCACCAGCATCTGCAGTATCATCTCCAAGATGCAAATAACCTAATTTTTGTACGTAGGAAGTATCTGCCGAATTGCACATTGGCAGTGATTATCGTTGGCACGATGATAAGTCAGAATGTCGTATAATCTTTCGTGTACACTTTATTCGAATTTTCAAAATCACGGCGCTCTCAACGTATTCGATTCGAAACAAATCAACATCGTATATATGTGGTGTCACAGTAACTAATGGATCCGTTTGGCAAAAGCGATCCCCAACTTGCTGTTTCCTCCTTCTTCTCTTCCTTCTCTTTTCCTCTTGCGATTCTTCTTACGTGTGCGCTCTCGTAATCTTCTCACGGGGATAGCACAAAATCCGACGCGAAATATATGTTGCGTGGGGCCACTGTGAAGCCCTTTTTTCTCCTTCGATTTCGGGCTACGCCCTCGACCAGGGCGCCTCGGACTTGTGTTGTTGCTCCTCGAGTGCGAACACGCCGACCGGCGCACACCTCGGGCTTCTATCGTTTCAGCACCGAAAAATCACCACCTGCGAAAATTCATGCGACAGCGCATACGCTCGCAGCAACGTAAGAACAGGTCATCATCGTCTCCTGTCAAGACAGAAACCTGCGATAGGTGTCGTGGCATTATAGTGCTGTTCTTGCAGCTTCTTATCATGTGGCGCTATAAGTAAGTTCCAAGCAATGTGGATTGACCAGCAATGCGGGAGCCAGGAGAACCATTATGGTAAACCGGTTTCGAATATAGAACCGTTCCATCTGGCTAGTCGCTAGTGCCGTCAACGGTACGAATGAAAACTAGAGATGTAACTCGAAGATTCCACGTTTAACCGTTTGTAGGATAATCTTTCTTCATCCAGATTTAATGAAAATATTATAAAATTAATTCTTTGTATTTTTTTTTCAATTTTTTTTGCAAGAAAAAATTTTTACCAAATTTTCAAACAAAGTACATCTTATTTTTTTATGTCTTGAATAATGTTTGATCATTTCCCCATATTTTGTAAATTGTGAATTTTATTAGAGGAAAAGGGGGGTTGTGAAATTTTGTTTTTTAATAATAATTTAATTATTAACGCGACACAATTCTAACTAACGCCAGTTTATTAGTCATAGAGTTCTACCAATCACCTTATAGGTAAAAGTCCATTTAGTATAGAGAATGAACGTAATTGACAATTTATTAAAAAGAGAAAAAAGGATGCGTGGAATAGTAGAGGAATCATGGAATAACTAACTATTAACGTCATAAAAGGCACTTTTATTTATAAAAAAAATAATTTAATAATCTTTCGTAAATTTTATACACAAATAAGGATCAAATCAAATAATGTTTTACGAAAAAGATTTGGTAAAAATTTTTTCTTGCAAAAATATATTTTATAAAAAAACATTTTTTAAATAATATTTTTGATTTAGAAAATTTTTTTTAGATAAAACTTTTCAAAATAATTTCTTTGCTTCTAATAAACATACAACATTTATAATGAGACTGTAAAGTCGCAAGAGAGACGTAACATAGCGGACTACCATATTTCACATATAACATGACATTAAATTTAATAATATTATTTGAAATTCACATTCAAGGACTTCAATTAGATTAAAGTTAAAAATTAATATGTAACATACTTTTCAAAATTACGTAGAGAGTTTACACCTGTAAACATTTCTGTTACCTGCAAAACTGAAATTCTGCTTTCATAAAAACACAACGAATACTAATAACCAATAACCATCCTACAATGTTTAAATAGACTCTAACAAAGTGATTTTAAAGGTTTGCTCTTTGAATTCAATTCAAATTATACGAGATATTATGATATTCCATCATCCCAGATATATTCCACGACCGCCGTCTTTTCTCTATAATTTTTATTCTGATAAATATAAATTGAACTGTTTCCGCCCCAAAATTTTCAATCGTAAATAAGGATACGGAGAGTTCCTTTTGACTCAGCGATATCAGATAAGCAAAATGCAAATGACGATAGGAGATGATGGAAACAGGTTCTCCTTAAGATCTCCTTAAGATCAGAATATGTTAGCAAAGATATGATGTCGACCTTGTGTCCTGACTGCTGTGCACGGAATAATAATGCGATGTAATTCTATAATGTTTTATTTATTTAACACTCACTTTGACATATGTTCTTCTTAGTGAGAAAAGAAAATGTACGTATTTTAAAACGGTAAAATAAATTACGACAATTTTTCAATAAATATATCAATAACTGTATTATGTTTAATTAATCAATTTGACATTTACTTTTATAGACATTATTTGCCAAATATCATTTAGCAAATGGTTTATATCTAATGTCTTTTAATCCAAAAAAGACACCAATCTTTGTCGGCTTTCTTATTAACTCTACTTTCATTCTAATTAAATTTAATTATGCGCTTTTGCGCATGACCTATAAAGATAGTAATTTCCAACGCAATTGCACTGAGACTCGAGATTCAGGATAATCAGAGGTTTGTGTATAATCATGCGGCTCATCTCATGATCGATGAATTCTGAGAAATGGGTCAGCGATGGAACTAATTGCGCTAAATTCTTATTCTTTATCTTTTTTTATTCTTTTCACATTAAACTGTAACATTTTCAGATGAATGGATTAATTATCGCATGCAGTTCATTTATATTAATCTGGTCTGCAGATTCCTGTTTCTGAGATCTAGTTGCATGGAATCAGTAATTTTTCTCGCTTAATAAGCAGATAGTTCCAGATTTACGCGTAGCGTACATTTAAAATAATATATATTTTATTTATTTTAGTAATTTAGTAATTAAAAAATACAAAATGTTATAAATTTATAATGTTTATAAATTACAATTCTACATTGATGCAAATCATCTAGTACTATCTTGGTCTAACTAAAATATATAACAGATAAGTTAACAATTTGACGATTACCGATTAAAAGGCCTCGATACGTTTAATCTGATCGTTACGACGACGTTATGCGTGGTACTTGTAATCGCGTCTCGCTGTCGTCCTACGCAAGAAAGTAACCAAGTTTTCACCGGTCGCATATCGCAGCTGTTCGCGCAGCGTGATAGGCGTGGGTGTCGTGACCTCGCACAACGAAAACCTTATATTTCCGAAAGGTGAGTAAAAAACGCAAACTTCAAGCCCTCTCTCGTACCACCCACGAGACAGTCGGAACCCACGTTTCGCCAAGCACCTGTGCGACTAGCCAGTCACGTTGGCCAATACCGCCGGTTGATCGATCGATCGGTCGGTCCAACTCATGACGCAATCTCAAGATTCGATTTCTGATTAATTCGCGAACCTTGTAGAGGTATCTATCGCTGTCCATATGCTTCCTTCCTGTTGTGTCTATTAACAATAAATTTTTACGAATTGGCACACAAAAAAGAAATGTCGGATTTATAATAATTTTAAAATATAAAAATACTATATATTATAAAATATTAAATTTATTTCTATCTCAGTCTTTAAATACTAAAAAATGTTTTCATTTTAAACCGTGTTTAGATTTAAAATACTAAAACGAGCGTTTAAAACTGAAACATCTAAACACTAATTAAAATTAAAACATTTTTAAGTATTTAAAAAACGAAATTATAAATAAAATATATTAAATATATTATAAAATTAAACACTTCTTTAAGTGTACAGAACTAAGATATCTTCGCTTCTATTTTTATCATAATTTTTCTATCATATAAGTTCAACATTTTTGAGACTTGAATAAACAAAATATTTTTCGATAAACTTTTGATCGCTGAAAATAAACCTGGTGGCAAAATTGACCTATCATGTCAGGTTTCCAAGAAAATTGAAGTTAAATATGCCAAAATTGGCGTTTTTGATCATATTTATCATTTTGTTGCGGTCAAAATAAATATTTTAAAAAAATTTTATTTATGCTACTTTAAAGTGTTATATATTTTTTATCTATGATATAAATTAATATTTATTATAGTACATTTTTTTATACGTATAATTAACATATTATAAATCATGAAATTGAATTAGCGATATAATTCTATTATTTATGGGCGTGTGAAATTTAAGATCGCTGGAAAGGACAAGTTGTAAAGTTAAGTACGCTATGTATATTAATTTCTTATCGTTACCAACACCGCTTGACAGTATCTCGTGAGCGTATGCAAAGTGCGTGCTGTACGCTGCAAGACGCATTGCGTCTCGAACGGAAGTGCAGTGACCAACACGCACGGCATGGCAGCGCATTCTCGTCTCACGAATCTTTGTATGACATAAGGTTTGATACACGTGTCACATCGATACGACAATAAACAAGTCAACTGTGTTTATACGAGCACGCGTACACGTGATGCACGTACGTAGAACCACGCGTAGACACGATGATTTAGGCAGGAAACGCATCTCCGCTCGTACCGAATAGTGAAGAGAATGCATGGAATATAGTCGATGTGAGTGATTTGTGAAACAGCAGATCGCAATATAGTCGCCAATATGTATGTATGTATAATCAAAAATGTTTACGTGTATATATTGCATAAAAAAAATTTGCGTGATATAAATTCGTTGAGCGTATTTTACATATATATTTTGAAGTATTGGATAATCTCCCACGTGTAAATGCCTTTAACAGGCAGATAGTGCTTATGCAGCGTTACGATTTGTTTCTTGATGCTGACTAAACAAAAAGGATATAAAGTTGATATTGTGGCGAGATCGTTTAATAAGCTGACAATGTAATTACACAGAGAGCATTGTATACAGGGTGTTTCCTGTAACTTGACCACATATTTAGATCATTAACATTACAAACTTCTTTTTAATTTAATTGTGTGAACAAATGACATTTTTCTTCAGTACTTTTTTGTATTGAAATTAGAGGTATTCTAAATGATCGAACAGGAAACATTTTACAGTTAGAAATTAAGCTGATCAGTATTATCCCTTGATACCTTGTAATTTTATGAGATATAGAAGATACTTCTACGCTAGATTTTTAATGTACAGAGAAAATTGAAAGTGTCTTACGCTTTCTATTTTTATTCTAAAACAGATTAACAAAAATGACATTAAAATTTAATTTATTTTATTTTATTTTATGAACGCTTGCTAAAACAGTTTTAACAATGATATTTAAAATGTAAGAATTTCTCTTTTCTCTCACATTAAGTTATGATTTGCATATCTCCTCCCCGTTTGTTGTCGAGTCCTTATGATTATCGCAATAAAGATCGTAAGCACGCAAATTATGCAAATTATGCAAAGTAACATCGCAGCCAAGTCGTTCAAACAGGGAAATAGAGTGTAACGAGAAACAAAAATTTATGCAAGACATGATCGTAAAATAATATGGATTATGAAACGAATGCTCGTCGGCTATGTAAAGTGTACGAATTTCGTCGGTACGGCATACGTACTTGGTAATCTACATTTCTTCGTTCGTAACAACGTTGCATTCCATCGCCGTCACTTTTTGTGCCGTCGAATCGAATTCTTATACCTTCTAAGTGGCCTCGAGCAGCGGAAACCTCTTGCGTTCCTACAGCGAGTATACGCGAGTGCACGCGCTTCCGTTCCACGCTCACGAGCGTCCACATAGGTGTCGGTTGACACGCACTCGTGTATCGATACATATTTCGCGCTTCTCGATTACTACCTTGACAAAAATTTGACCCGAAACCGGTTTATGTCGATGAAATGTATAAAAGATCGCGTTCATTATCGCGATATCTTATGCGCTTTTGCTCCAAAATTCAAATCTCTCTCTAAAAGAGCTTTCAACGCGAAAAATTAAGTCCTTGTCAAATGCCTCCAAATTATTTCGACAGTTGGCTAATTGGGTTACGATATTAAAAATTCCCTCTGATTGACAAAAAAACCCATTATCTTTGTGAAGATATATGAGAGGAAGGAAATGACAAAATTGAATTTAATGGACGTAATGACTGGTAAAGTGGCGAAATCCGTATTTCCCTCTGGCTAAGAAATACTTATCATGATTTACAGCCATATCCAGAATAATCTTCCTTGTAGGAGACAAATTGAGAGAAGGAAAAAATTGGAATGGAAGATGTTGCAGATGTAGAAATAAGATGTTAAAGTGATATTAGTTATCGAATCCATTAAATTGAATAAAAAAATTTAATTTAATATGTCATTAATTAAGTAGGAATTAGAGGTATACGAATCAAGCATTTATGAGGCATTTCGAATCGAATCGTATTGAATCTTTGATGATATGTTCGAAATCGAATTAAATCGAATCGAATCTCTTGATTCAAATACGAATTAAATTCGAATCAAAATCTGTATTTAAAATGGGAAATCGAATCATCGATGATTCGAAATTTTCGAATTCAAATTTTTCGGATTCGAAAACGAATAGAATCAAATCTACTGTAATACGATTCGATTCGAACTATTCGCATCCCTCTAGTAGGAATTATATGCAATTTTCTTAGTAAGAAACATTTTTCCACTTGTTAAAAATAAAACAGAAAAGACATAAATTTTTTAGCCTATTACAAGGAATTAACTATAGCTTCAAATGGCGAGTTAAAAGTATAAACGTTTCTAGAGATCGCCGTTTATAAAATGCTGTATATATATTTATCTCTTAATAAATTACAACCCTTAAAATAAATTTGCACATTCCCAGTTCATGGAAAATGTAATTAATTTCTCGATTTGATGGCAATTTATTTTGTAACAAATATATAGAAGTCCGAGTTTCCGACTGTACATCTTTATTGATGAACCTTCCGCTGTGAATGCCCGAAGAAATAATCCCGAGTCGCATCCAGTATCCGCGACCGCTGTTCCCATCCATCCTCGAGAGGACAATAGGTTCTTCTGACAAAGAGAGGAGGCTGCTTTCCTTTCTCAGAGTTCTGTACGAGTTAGAACCGCGACCGACTCGCTGGCTTTCGATCGTCGTTGTCTTGAAACCAAGAGCAGCTCGCGGTGAGACAAATGAAGAATGAGAAAAGTACGAAGTGCTATTGTACATTTGTAGAATTTCAACTGTACTTTTAGAATAATTTTTATAAGAAATTATTGTCAGATATTTTCTAATAAGTTTAACGAAAATTTGTAGTTCGGTTTGATTAATATTTATAAGAATTTTCATCGCGATATCTGGATGAAATTCTTCAGTGTCAATCATTTATTAATTAAAACTAACGGACAATTTGATGGAAGGGGGATAGGAAACAATAGGATGGATAGAATTGTTTGGGAACGCGGAAAATAAGGAGAGCATAACTTCGCACTTCCAGAAAGAGACGATGCATACGTGTTATGAAGACTTAATTTGGCTCTCTCACGCGACTCAGGAAGGCCGTTATACGCGAAGGACGCTTCCCACGTTATATCGTGACAGATGTGCGGTACCGTCTGCCTATTTCGTACAGGCGTGTTGCATCGTGAATACGGTCAAAATACAGCACCGAACACATGCGGGCAAAAATCTAGATTTTTATCAGCGAATTCTTTCGTTTATGTGCTAAATTCGCTCGGAAGGTATTTCACGAGGTCGTTCACGTCATTAAAATTAGTTAAGGAATTTTTTCATATTAAGGAATTTTTTTCTGATACCGTTCTTCGAATACGGTAACTGCTAAAATGCCACGTTAATTTTTAGTCTTCTTTTTAACTGCCATATTATTGAAAACTGTTGAAAGCCAGAATATGTCAATGAGAATGACATCAACGAGTTTTAGTTAATTATCGTCAATGAAGTTGACGGCAGAAGAATTTTGGAAAGGAGATCGCGCGATTTGTATATTTCCAAGATTGGAAGATTTCAAGATTGTGGATCGAGAATCGATGAGACCAGTCTCGGTTCGTCGAGGTCACACGAGACGGTCACGCGCCAGCAGCTCCACGGTATGAGTGTCGAAACACTCTGGAAAGTCTGTCGTCGACAGATTCGGATTTCAGGATGCAATGTTTACATCCGTGTGAAATACAAGAAAAAAATAGAAAAGAAGACAAGAAGAAAAAAGAAGAAAAGAAGAAAAGAAGAGAAGAAATAAAAAATCTATGCACAAGTGTCACGAAATATTAAAGTGGAAATTATGATCTTTAAACTTGTCGGAAACGACAAAAGAGACAATTCTAATTAATAAATCAAAAAGTTGAAAACATTTCTAAGGACTTTTTAGTAAGACGTAGAGAGCAAGAACTATCTTAATAGTGCATTTTCCATTTGTGTACTCGTGAATCAGAGAGACTCCAACACACTGTCTCGCAAAGCTCTGCTTTCTCTTATCATTTATATATCACTGTCAGTCAGACAGTAGGAGCGTTCAATTTCCTCCGGTCGTTTTGCCAGGAACATAAATCATAGATCGCGTACAAACGAAAGTGCGCGGAAAGACACTTGCGCGCCTTGCCCACCGGAAATATTAAACTTATGCGAAACGCAGGTGCAATTCAGAATACCAGGCGAACGCCTTCGCCGGAACTGCGTAATCGTGCGGCGGTGAAAACTCGATCGTAACTTCGAGGTATCCTGAAATTAAATGACGGCAATTAATATGTTCTCTCTGAAGAATGCGGGAAAGCTGTTTCAGAACCGCTTTAACGCGGTCGGAGAATATCGACGCGCGATATCAGCCTTATTACGCTTTTAGTTATGTAATAACTGCGCATTACGTCTTCGTGTGAAATCGGCGATTGCTTGCTATTCCGTTCCTAGATGACGTAGCTAATCGAAAATATGTGGACAATATTTTTATAACCAAGAACAAGTTCTTAATATTTTCAGGCATTAGCAAATTTGATCAAATTTTTCTACGAAAATGATGTTATGCAAATATATCAATGTAAATATATCAACGAAGAACGAAAGTCCTAAATTAGAAAGTATCACGAAATTTAATTCTGAGAAGCATTAAGGAATAGTCAGATTATGACGTTAATCTAGGATTCCATTCCCATGACGTTTAATTCCTGATAAATGTTGTAAAAATATTTTTAAGTAATATATAAAAAAGCAGAAAAGTATAAGAAACAAATTATGAAACTACAGTTTTGATTGTGATCATAAGATAAAACTAAATAATGGTTTGATTAAATGTAAAAATATTTTCTACATAATATATTTATAAATTATAATAAAAGGTAAATATTTTATTATACTTTTTAACAATATAATTTTTTAAATGATATAACTGTTTATGAATAGATTTGATTTGTGTGTCGGATTTTTCTTTTCCTTTTTCCTTCCCATCGCAAGGAACGGACGGATCTGGTCTCATTTACTTGGTGATATAGAACGGAACTTGTTTCACAGAATCGAACGAATCATCCAAGTGACTTTACACGCGATCGGTTTGATTGAGGCTAACCTAAGAAATGTTGGATTCATCCCGAGAGAACAGGAATTTCCTGTACTTTTAACTTGCCACACGGAAGAGTTCAGTTGCAAGGATTGTCAATTACTGTTGATCGAAGTTTTCCGGGTAATCAGCTGATAACATTTTCAACAGACGCAGAATTTTTATGCAACACGAAAGATTTCATATTCTTCATTTGGTGTATTATTTAATCTATTGCTTGTTATGCAAGATTTTCTGCTGTTTTAAAATTTTAATATATTATAAAAATAATATTCTTTTATATTTTTGGAATTATATTGATTATTAATTTGTGTACAAAATGTACAGAAAGCAATTAGCAGAAAAATTAGCCTTAAAGTACGAAGAATTAATTTTCGTACAAAATTTTATTTTCTTTCATATCTTGTAACTTTGTGTTGCACTCAGAGATTAGTTTTTAAATTACTATATTTTATAATTCACATTTATAGTGATGTAATTTTTTTTGTTACTCTGTAGGTATAAGTATGAAAGCAAACGTCGCAAGATATTTGCGTAAGACTGTGAGAAAATGAAATCTCAGTGTTCTGAATCTTGAGAAACCAAAAAATAATATACATTATTCAAGGTGAAAATATTATTCATGATTCATGAATAAATTATATTAACGTGTAATCAGTCGATGACTTATGTGATAAATCCTAAAAATTATTATGTTTGTTCTAGTTACATAATGAATAATGTTTATACCATCGTTATAAATATATGTAAATTTAATGCATAGAACATTGAAAATACATAGCTGAGAACTATGCTTATTAATTAATTGATATGACAGAAACGTGTACTGTTTTAAGCATGGTAATATTTCGTAATCTTATGTCATTAAATTTTTTTTAAATCTTTACACTTTATTCTCATGCTTCTCAGGTAGACTTTAATCGTTCGCGAAACAATGGTTCAAACGGATCTTATGGTAATAATTAAAACAAGAGATTAGTGATTGCTCTATGATTTATCGCCTACCAGTGCGTGCCTATTGTCTATAGAGGCATGATTAAAACATTTACCAGCGACAGTAAATTGTCCCTGAACGTGACAAAATGAACGGCTGCAACTTGACACGCAACTCCGACTGTCGTCATATAAACGCGCTCGTAAATCCAGCTTTGCAGCGGATCGTTGATATTTGCTTTCCATTAGTGCTCATGAGGCGCGTAATTGTCTGGCGATAAATCGCAGCTGTGAGTGTTCTTTTCGGAGCTTGCAACGTAAAAACTTTGATTTTTACACGCCGTTTTCCCAAAATGAGAGAAACGACTGCGAATACGAAGCATTAAGTCATTTCAATTAACATACCGGTTCTTCATTCCTGCTACTTTCTCTTCTCAAATTATCGCGACGTGGATTTTCCCACCGTTAAAATAAGATTAAATTAGGCTGAGATCATGGATTCCGGGTCGACGACGAAAAATGCATTGTTTCGCGCTTCTCCCGTCATTAAGTGCATCCTGTATTAAGAACGGATCATCAGCACTGTACGACAAATGGCTGTCAGTATTGTTCATTGCTGCAATTATTATTGCATTTGTTATTCGATATTATGCAGCGAATTTCGAGACGACGTTAGCCCACTTCGTTCGGAAAATGGAATAATTGTATATATAATATGTAATTTTCTTAAATAAAATGGTTGAAATGATTATATGAGATTCACATATGATTCGAAAGAGCAGAGAAGAGCAGAGCAAAATTTATTAAAAATTACTTGATCACATAAGACTAGTTGGATCGCAAAACTTACCGACCAAACACGATACCGTTGGCAACTCGCTTGCGGATGTTAATGCAAATTTCCAAGATGTGTTCACGTAAGAAGCGTATCGCGGTAGCGCGCATTAATCCGTATTCTCGTGCCGCGCTCTTGGCATATATCTTTTTCCATCGCATCGTACCGTTATCTACGAAAACGCTGCAGCGTGTCATATTATTATTTTTCGATTGTCTTGGTGAGTTACGCTACCAATTGCTAAAATCGTCCCACCTCGTTCGGCGGAAATCATGCTCCCGTTCGTCGGTTTACACGCGAGCCTCGCCTCGCCTCGCCTCGCGCGCGTTGCACAATATTTCGTATCCCGCCGCAGCCGTGTCGTTTGACGCGGGCTTCTACAATCGTGCGTGGGTACGCGAATACAATCCAGTAACGCAAGTGCGTAGACGCAACTCAGCCGACGATGCAGTTCTCAGTACGGCATGAAACGCTAGTAGGAAGTTGCAGCAACTTCGACGCGGTTCTGCGATTTACGTTTTTTATGCACTGCCTGTGCAAATGAGAATTATTTACAGTGAAAGGTAAAAATATAGTTAACATGATTATGGCGAGTGTCATTAGTTGGAAACGTATTCACCACTTGCATGTATTCAATGCTTGAACCGAGTATCATTAGTTAAAAATATATTCTCTCTGTTGTAATAGAGTTTGATTACTTAAACGACGTTTAAGAATATGATGATGTAGTCTACGTAATTGCACGTGTCACGAACTAGATAGAAGTCGTCTGAGAAAATAGTGAAATTCCATTCATTTCGTTACGGTTTGATAGGTGTGGTTCCGCCGGAAGTGGAAGCGAATTAAGCGGCGTCGTGCCGGAAATGCACGGCAAGACCACGTGAAACAGATCAGGCCGTCATTGTTCGCCACGAAATCGCTGTCCCGGAAGCGCAGAATCGTTTCCGGAAACAGATGAATATGTTTTACAAGGAGGATTCGATCTTAGTGAAGATAGAAAGTAACTCCGCAGAACAATTAATTATAAATAAGGCGCTTTCACTAATTATATTTCTAATTTAAATCGATTGCATCTACAGTTTCTTAAGAATTAAAGATTGAATGAAAAAATCGGTTTCGCTGAAGTTTCTTTAAATATAATTTCGATAAATAATTTTATTAGATCATCAAATTAATTATGTTTGGTCCAACAAAATTATTTTTAGATTTGTATCCAGCTAATTTTTTAGATACTTTAGTAAAATCGTTCTTTCTGCATAGAAATTACATAATTCTAGATAATTTAAAAAAAAATACCATTATAAATATGTTGCACACGGGGAGAAGATAAAATTAATTACTTTACACTAATGGAGAATAAAATAAATTCGAATAATAAATCGGATTAGAAATAAATCTCCTTAGAAAAGATAGAAAGATTGAATAAAAGCACGACTATTTTAGCAACCAGGACATCTAATGTAGTAAGTTGAAATAAAGGAAAGCACGTAGTGAACGAGTTTTACTCTAAAATCCAACTGGATTCCGATCCCATTCACCGTAACGTGCGTAAAATAGTAATAGCATATAGGTGTGATATGTAATTACCTTTATGGTCGATTATGCCACCGTACCAGAAGTACGATACCACACTTATATGACTTTGCATGTTTTCCACGATACCGTACCGCGATTCCGCTATTACTTCTCTCGTCTCACGAAGCTCCAACTTTTTCCACGAACATGACTATCTATCCGTCGCGTCGCTTCGTCTTTCATCACAGCCGATTATACGTTCCGTATAATCACATCGAAGTGCTTTATCACGTGAAAACACGAACTAATGGTCCGTGTTTGCACGCGTCGTTCGTAAGGGTGGAAAGTGCAATGTTCGACCGCGCCTGAATAAGGGCGCGGCTTTCGAGGGTGTGGTGTTTGCTGCACGCACGTGTAGGTACCCTTATTTTTCATCCCCATGACAGCAGGTTGGGGCTATTTAATTTAACGTCATCTTCTTAATAAGCACTAACTAAAATCATCCCGGTAATGGTATTTCTAATTATGAAAAGTCTAAACCATTACACTCAAAAAAAGAAGTGTTTCATTTTTAAATATTAAAATGTTTTATTTCTGTGTCTTGTAATATTAACAATAACAATTATTCACTAAAACTATTTAAAATTTTTGTTTTGAAGGTAGAAAGTAACTTTTGAAATTCGATTAACGTATCTTTTTTACACTGAGAAAAATCTCTCGGAAAAAATCAATATAATATTGTAGACTTTATTTTGTCAGATAAAGAACTTTAAATTGTAATATAATGGAAAATAGACAATACACAGATTAGCTACAATTTTGTAGCAAATTTATTTTGTCACATGCAAACACAAAAACTGTGACTCTATGAAACAAATTCGCATATAAATACTACAATATTTTGCAGTCTTAAACAGTTTGTCAAATGATTTAAGACAGGTTTCTTAGAACAATTTTTTAGACTTATTTATTACAATTTCCCTATCCCTATTTGTACTATTATTTGTAGAAGATAATTCCCCAATTGTACTATTTAATGCTACATTTTTTTCTGAGTGTACCAGAAATAATTTTTCCGTCCTTTTAAGGGCGGGCTCTTGTGCTCTTTCGTTGCCCCTCGTTGCCCTCTGTCAACTGTCTTAAGAAATCCGAAAGTTCACGAAGCGTGTAATGTAAGTCAGTCATCCTGGAGATTATAGAAGCTCTGACCTACATGTGCGCAACCACTCCCAAATCACAGATTCGTTGCCAATGCACTGTCAGATAGGAAATAATTAATCAATTGCATAACCGAGAGGTGGAACATGTGGTATTATTATTAACTCGATTTAGTTTTAACAATTCATGCACAAGGTTCATGTACAACGATTCATACATAAAATTAGGCTCTTACGTTATTATTAACGCATCTCAGCTAATATTGATCGTTTGTCCAATTATTTTAAAGTTTTAAAATTATGCATAAATACTGCGTAGATTATTAATTTTTATAAATTAAAACATCTGTTTTAAATATAAAAAATGTACACGTTTAATCTGTAAAACTTGTACTAAAAATTAATCGTTGCAGATTAAATAATTGAGCTTTGCGATTGTTTAAATTAGGTATCTGAACACTAGAGAGGTCAACACAGTAACTTGACATTAATTATATTTAAGAGAATGTTTAAGATAATTCAATCATTATTTTTTTTTTCAAATTATTTTTTGTGCTTTATATTTTTCTCTAAATGGAGATTACTATGTGGAGCTGTCGGAACTCAACGATTAATATTGTATTATGGGATGACGGGCAACTTTTTTTTAGATGCGAGGGTTTCCCATCTTAAATCGTGAAAGATATAACACGAAAATGACTATTAGCTAATAACGTAACACCTGGCTCACAAAAATTTACTTCGTTTTTCCTTTCGTAAAAAAAATAAAACTGAGAAATAGAAAGAGATTCATAATCAAAGTCAACATTTCATTATTACATTTACAAGAATGTTTTTAATTTTTAAAGAAACAAAATAAAAATACATTTACCATCTATATAATTTTTTATATTATCTTGGAAATGTGATATTCTACCCGACATGCTGATTTTAGTTTGATAAAAATGATGAGCTGAGTGCTAGGTAAACTTTTCGTATAAAAAGGTCTCTGTGTTCCACCACGGAAACATGATAAATATATATTCACAGTGTGTATGGAGTTTCATACATACGATTATTGTACAAATTTGACTTTCGCATCTCTCAACGCTTCTGATGTTTATCAGTTTTATTGCCAGCTTTCACGTTATCACAAGGAAACCTTACAAGTTTTCATATTTGTTTTCCTCTCATTCCCAACGAAAAGAGAATGACTTTGAACTCTTATTTTTTATTCTTCAGCTTTTTATGCAAATATATCAATTTTTTAAATTATTTTAACAATGATATTAATTACTCTCTATTAATTATAAGTATCTCAAAAAATGAACACTCGAAGAAAAGGACAATGCACTATATGTAAATGACTATTGTTTTTTCCTTTAAGACTCAAGAATACATTCTGACCGCGATCGATGTACTTTAATGGCAATTCCATGGTGCGGCAAGGTCCAGCTTCCGCTCTGCGTGACGAAGCTCATTTCCGGGACAATTCCGTGCCCCCATCAGAGGGGAACCCTTAACGAGTATTTTTTCTTCCTTCATCGACTTCAACCACTGTTTCCTATAGATTGTTTATATTTCGAGAAAAAAAAATTAAAATATCCATGTAATAAAAAAAGATTTTAACACCCACAAATTTTTCAATATTTCTAGCAATTTTATCAATTTTAATTCTAATTATGGCATTCAAATTTATATTATTTATTATTGAAATTTTATGTATTTTGTAAGATTAATTGTTATGCTTTGCAAATTTCAAATATAATATAATTTGTCAATGTAGCAGACACATTTTGCCGACAAATTCCACCGTTACTGCATTCTGTCAAAATTTGCAGTTACAATAATTTTACCCTGTACTCTTCCGGACTATCCATTTTCCTCCGTGAGACAGGGAGTGTCTTCCCGCTTCCTACATCAACGAAATTGGTCCCAGAAGGTGAAAATTATTTTTCAGGCGGTAACACACGGTTACGTCGATCTTCTCTTTTACCTCTTTGGGGTTTCGGCGAACTAACGAATAACAGGTTCGCCTTGCAAGGTGAGATACATATTCCTTCTCGCCTCGCGCACGCATACGCGCAGGTCGACGTGTGCAGGTGCAGGATGGATGCACGTCTGGAAAGAATCACATACACGCAATACGGAGGAAGAGCCTCGCCTGTGGGAAAGTAATGCTACACCATGGGATCCACCAGGCTGGACCGCTGCTCTACCAAAGTCCCATAGTATCCTACGCACACTACGGTCCGTCATGGTCGTTGTACTCTCTTCGCTCGTATACACGGCTAAAGTAACTAACCACCATGGTTCCGATTTCTCTTCTCGCACTCCCCCTCGTCGTCGGTCCGGAGCGGTTCTCGAGTGGTCAATCGACTTCGTGGAATTTGCATACGAGCAAACATATTGATGTCTTTATCGTCGGTCACTTAATTTCATAAATTAAAATTTGTTAAATATTTATATGTTACGATAAAGTCAAGGCAAACTGGATTACACATAAATTCTGCAATAAGAATTATAATTGTGACGAATGTTATTATATTATATGTATAAATATTTTTTTTTAATGCAATATTTTAATCATGTACGTCTGATCATCTTGATGATTAACTGATGTAACGTAGTTAAATTATATAGTATTATCGACGAGTATCTAAACAGGTTCCATAAACTAAACTGATAAACTGCTATGCACTTGGCGGTAATGATATGTAATTTATGTAACGTCGTTACGTCACTTGAGTTGAAAATGATGAAAAATGTGATTGCAATGTTCCACCGAAACGTCGTCACAGTCGTTACTCTTTAACATCTACAGTCCATCCTGTCTTAAGGTAAACGTGATAATTATCTAATTATTTACTTTAAGTAAAAGATTTATTAAGGATTATTGGAATTAAATAAGAAGGAAATTAAATAATAAATAAGCAGGCTTGGGTAGTAACTAGTTAAAAAGTTAAAAGTTAAACAAAAAGTTAATAAGTTAATAAC